>JBBPBO010000003.1:112370-126681 GCA_037974295.1 Cicer cuneatum | reverse complement strand
CCCCCCTCGTTAAACTTGACATAAATTATAATTATAATGCATACATTTTGTAGTTGTGGGATTTGACTGCGGGAAAACTCTTGCACGATTTCAAGTGTCATGAGGGCCAGATCCAGTGTATAGATTTTCACCCCAGTGAGTTTCTACTAGCAACAGGTTAGTCTTACTTTTCTAATGAAATCAAAAGAGTAAGTACCTTGACAAGTAATGATGTGTTTTTTTTTCTTTCCATTTTTAATTGAAATGTTTCTACTAGTAATTACTAAAATGTTACCTTGTTTTCACTCTATTTTTGTTGAAGTTATGAGATTTAGATAAAAGGAGAAAAAATAATAAGAGCTTGTATATTACTCCCTCTGGTCCTATTTATAAGAAACAAACGACAAAATTACATAGACCAAGGAAACACATTTAAATGAGTTAATGTTAATTTTTTCCAAAAATACCCTTATCACTCATTAAATGAAATCCACTTGCATAGGGCAGATGATTTCTAGGTAAATAAAACTCACATTAAATGAAGGGTATAAATGGAATTCCAAAATTAATACACTTAAATAAGTATACTATTTTTCTTATATTTAAGACAAAACAAATAACCTAAATGTCTCTTATAAATAAGACCAAGGGAGTATGATAATAACCTGATAATAGCTTCATACAAAACTTACAAGTTCCAACAACCCCATTGGGCTTACCTAGCACACACATCTGTTTGTTTGATGATTCTGTGTTATTTTACTTACATGATTACATCACATATGGTGCTGGATTCTTTTTTTTTTTTCCCCTTTTTTTAAGTGAATGAAATCAAGTGTAATTTATATTTCATTTATTTATTTCCCATGCCTAGGCTCTGCTGACAGGACAGTTAAATTTTGGGATCTTGAAACTTTTGAGCTTATTGGTTCAACCGGTCCTGAGGTACTTTCTGTTATAGCAATTTTACTATTTTCTCTGGGATGGAGTTTAAAATTGACATTAGTAAAGTGGATTTTGGTTTATTTGGAATATTCTAAGTAATTTGTATATATGTACTATAGACGACTGGAGTACGTTCTCTTACTTTCAGTCCTGATGGGAGGACCCTACTTTGTGGTTTACATGAGAGTTTGAAGGTAAGCTCCTCTTTTAGTTGATCATGTGAGATAACTATTTATCAAGATAATTGTCCATTTGGTTTGTTTAGGTTTTCTCTTGGGAACCTATAAGATCCCATGATATGGTAGATGTGGGTTGGTCTAGATTGTCAGATCTTAATGTTCACGAAGGGAAACTTCTTGGCTGCTCATACAATCAAAGTTGTGTTGGAGTGTGGGTCGTGGACATCTCGGTAGATGCACTTATCTTTCAGAGAAATTATTACTGCTTCTAGTAATAGTTGTATTTGATGCTAATGTGCCATTTTTGTATTTCCAACATCTTGTCCAGCGTATAGAACCATATGCACTTAATAGTATGAACCAACTAAATGGTCATTCAGAATCTAAATCCTCAACTGGAAATACAACTGTACTGAACGAGATCACATCTAAGGCTAGGCTATCTGTTTCACAAAACCCAGATCTATTATTGAAGGAAACAAGATCTCTTGGAAGGTTGTCAGTTTCTCAAGATTCAGACCCCTTGAAGGAAGGAAAATATTTGGCATGTATATATCCTTTCTCCTTTTATACTTTTTCCATTTGTTTTTAGGCACTTGAGTTGGTTAAATTGCTTGTTTAATCCCTGTCTTGTTTTGATCCATTTGGATCCTATAGTTCATAGATATACTTATGGCCATAACTCCTAATTACTTGACTTATGCATGCATTAAGCCACAGGAAGTGCACCAGGTACTCCACAAAGGACAAATTTGAATTCTGGTTCAAGAACAGTATCTGGTGGTTCAACGACAGTGCTTAATCCAACATCTCAGAAAAGGAGTTCTTTAAAATCACATACAACATCCAATGTTCCACTTATCAGCAAATCAGATATTATACCTATAATTGTCCCCAGAACTAGCATGAGGTCAGAGCCCGTAGCCGATTCTAGAAAAGACATTGGAGTTACTGGAAATACAATGCTATTATCACTGCAATCAAAGGCAGTGGATGTACGTAAATATCCGAACAGCAGAGACGATGTGGATAAGCCACCTTTCTCTCCTCTAGCAGAATTTGCAGCTTCTAAGTGTAGCGAATTAAGTGGTTTTGCAGACAAAAATAATTTGCCTGCTTCTGTAAGCTCAACTCAAGGTAATAATCTATTTAATTGTATTGTTAATGTCATAACAGTTGTTCAAGTCCTTGCATGTTCGATTTCTAGAATCATAGAAACAGAAAAGAAAAGTAGAGAGAATGGAATAAACTTAGAATGCTCAACATGTCTGTGCGAATAAAAATTAATAACCTTTATATGCTTCCATACTATGAAGATGAACCGCAAACTGCAATGACAGATATTGATCCTTAAATGTCTAGCAAGCCATTATGCTTATATACTTTGGACCACCGCGAGCATGTGATGTTGTGCAAAAGGATGACTTGTTTTCTCAATCATTATAACATTTAAAGATAATATGCTGTTAATAGTTGTAAGACAGATTTTTAGACAAAATGTTAACTTGCAGGAAGCCTTTAACTTTCTAAAGCAATTTGCTTGTTATAAATGGCTGGGGATGTACCAAAGCTCCTCAAAATGTGTGAAGTCCTGCCTGACTGTGTTATGTTTGTTATAATGATAATGATTGATGAGCGTATGTTTGTGAGTATCTGGAAATCTTTTATTCTGTTGGATGGTGCATTACTAATTTGAGTCCTTTCTTATGACAGATGAAGGTGGGGTCCAGAAACTGAACCGAGATGGATGTTCTATAGAAGTACAGAAAAGAGGTATCTTTAAATTGTTGATGATTAATTATATCATATTCATTAATATAAAGGGTTTCTTACTTTTGTGCTCTTTAAATTATATAGGGAGAATGCGCTCAGTTCTCAATTTGGAAAGGAGGGAACGCTCTCTTAATTTTGAGGAACCTAGACACAGAATTTCTCATGGAAGAACACCATCAGTTCATGCACTTCCTTTCAGTGGGGTATTATACTGTTTCTTAGTTTGTTCTTTAATCATTTTTTTTTCTTTTCTTCCTACTTCTACTTATATTAGATATGATAATGTTGGAAAATATGCCTTAATTGTGGCCACCCTTGCTGTCTGTTATTGGACTACTATATCTGCCTTGCCTTCATTGCAACGTACAATAAGACAGCTGTGTTGAACTTTGGAGAGTTCACAGGGATTTAGAAGCAATTACGTGTTTGATGCAGTTATATTGAGGAGGCAGCTTTATTTTCTTTTGTTGTGTCTTTTCACCGTTTACTTATCCCTGGATGTTAAACAGAGAACACATTCCATATCCACTGAGAAGGCCACATTTTCTGCTAGCGATGAAGATACTATTGCTGATTTGATGGAACAACATGATGAATTTACCAGTTCAATGCATGGACGTTCATCTAAGTTGCAGGTATTGATGATTGATCTTGTGATTTTTTATGATTAGTTTTCTTTTCTTTGTTCTTTGAACTTATTTTTACTTTTGTATTGGTTGTCCAATATTTGTATAATGAGTGAAGGTCTTTGCTTGGTGTTAAATTAAATATCAAATAAGTTGGAGTTGTAGGATGGCAACCTGGAAGGACATGATGTGTTTCAGCATTCTTTTTCTTTTCTTTTATGATAAGAGAAGACAACATATTAGAGAAGTGGAGAAAAACAAAATCGGAGGACAGTGTATCTGTTGAAATTATAGGGTTTTAGGTACAGGAAAGCAGAAGTCATAGTATATACTATTGACATAGGTTGTCAGTGATGTGCTATGAAAGACAAAGCAATAAGCCGTATTTACAGTAATGTTGGACTTTTATTCATAATTATACAAGAAAACAAATAATGATTAATGATGTATGGAAACCACTCCTTCGATATCGTCAAAGATATTCTTGAAATGAAAATATTCTAAGATATTGGCCTTTTGGTGAAATTCATGGAGGTCCCACTTTAAAATATTTTTGGATATTCTATTTTTTTCAATGTCCTCTTACAGTATACCACATGCAAAGTTACAAACTGGTGTGCTCAAGAAGAAAACACATTTTCAGAACATTATTTGCTAATAAATTTGTTTATCAAGTGAAAAAACCCTTCTTAAAAAGCTGTTAGTCAAGTAGGCACTTTGCAAAATGACAACATGGTTTTTATGCAAAACGCCCTTTTAATATAAAATAAATTGTTCTATATAGTGCAGTTTGAATGGAATTTTGGTAAATGAGCAAAACCTACTACAGTGATCAATTTGCTGAATTTTGAAACCATTATATCTCAGGCGGTCTTCAGATGTTGGGAAAGAAATGATGTTACGGGGGTTATTGGCACAATGGCAAAGATGGGTGATCATACTGTAAGCATCTTGAGTTGCTTATTTTCTGTTGTTACATCTTCTCCATTTGTGTGTTCTCTAATCTCTTTGGTATAAATGAATTTGATGCATATATTATTTTTAGCAAATATTGATTCTAATAATACTTATATCATAATTGTATTTATTCCAGGTGATTGCTGATGTTGTTAGCATTATAATGGAGAAAATGGATATTGTCACACTTGACTTATGTACGGGTCTTCTGCCTCTTCTAAGTGACCTTTTACAAAGTGAAACTGATAGGTAAGTTTGGTCTCTTTTTCTGTCTGAATAAGACAGCATTTTTAATGTAGTGAACATTCTCAATCACATTGTGTTTTTTTGGATGGTCAATTTAGTTTCTAAAATTGTTCTGGAGTGATTGATGTGATTAAGAATTTTCAACATCATTGATTATTTGGCAATTTTGTTAATTTTGAGGATCCAGTTGTCCAACTCTACAATATTAGGACTAAATTGGTGATTTTCTTGATTACATGTGATTCACTTGATTATATCCAAAAAGAACATGAGGAATTTGGATGTGTTTTTATTTAGTTTCATTAATAAATTATAATTTTATAGATTTAGTTCTATGTTGACAATTTTGGTATTGACATATTTCTAGGCATCTATCTATATCTGTGGAAATGTTATTGAACCTGGTCAGAGTATTTGGTTCAGTAATCTATTCAACCATATCAGCTAACCCCTCTGTTGGTGTTGACATCGAAGCAGAGAATAGGTGTTAACTGATCTTCATGACTTATTTTATTTTACTTATATATTCCATTACACTATTTATTTTTTTATTGTTAATGATGTCCAGGCTAGAGCGTTGCAACCTCTGCTTTGTCGAGCTTGAAAAAGTCAAACGTTTTCTACCTTCTTTAATGAGGTACCTGTTTAAGTTTATCCATTTACCTGTTTTTTTAAGTATTTTCTTTTTGTTGTAGACGACTTTTAGTAGATTCGGATGGTGCTAAATGAGTAATGCTAAATACGTTTTAATGATTTGCTTTAATTCCTCTTAATTAATATTTTGAAAGCTAAAAAAATATCAATACCTTTGTACTAAAAGTAATCAGGAGGTTTATTAAGCCTAATGCATTGGGATGATTTAGAATTGCTCATGTTAATTTTCACATTATTTGTTGTTCCTTCATCTGTAGAAGAGGAGGATCAATTGCAAAATTTGCACATGAGTTGAATCTGGCACTTCAGGATGTTTCATGACTCTGACTGAATAGTTTGATGCGTTGTCTTTTGGCATCGAGTGAAGCCCTGTCATGCATGTACATTTATTTGTTGCTGTTAACACTTATGAGTCATGATAAGTGGCGGCACTGATAGTCTGATGCTGCTGATTCTTCGACATATACACGTAACGAGACCAAAGCTGATGAGATGTGCTGGCCCTCTACTGATGGTTGCACAGTGCTGTCTATAAGCTTAATCTGGAGAGAGATCACTCTGTTCGACAACTAACGTAATATTGCGCCACACTACTGCTACGATCTAATCTTATTTGAAAATTTATTATTTTTGTTATTAGTGCCTTAGGTTAGGTGCGCCATCATACATAGTATGACACTACTGTGTGCAACCCCTTTCATATTTCTTAGATGAAAATTCTTGTATGATTTTCTTGCAATGCCATTGGTAGCATTACGGTCAGTGTATTATATAACGTAGGAAGTGAAGTGACAACTTGTCGAGTATCATCATGGGTGAACCGTTGTGGTGGTCTTGTTTTATTTTAGGGAAATGTTAACAAGTGTTGATACACTTGTTAAGAGATCAAAAGAGGAAATGTATCTTTGGAACTTGTGCACTCAATGTCTTGAAATCTTAAAAATAGATCTTTTTTACATAAAACTTTTTGTTTATTTCATTTTTTTGATTGTTTAACAATTGTCCTTAAGCAAATGTTCTTAAGACACTTGTTAGCATGACCTTTTATTTTTATTTTATTATAACAAAATAGGTTTTCTTGTTCTATACTTGTTCAAACCAAGTTCACCGATTTTCAATTTTTAAAATAGAAAATTTCATAGTTGAAATGATTAAGGAAAACGAACATGAATAATTGGACATAAAGTCGCACAGAAATGAGTTGGCGTCCGGTTGGCATTATATTGTTTGTACTTGCAATTGAAGAGTCAAAATTAGATTTTTGTCATGGGTTTTATAGGCGAGAGTTTGAATGTTTCAGGTTACCTATGCAGTTGTAACCTTGTCCATTGCATTTTCTGCCTTTATTTGCAATTGCAATGAGTACAACACAATTGTATTTACAATATGGTATACAACACAATTGTTTAAACCTAACCTTGTTTGCCCCTATATATAAGATTTCCTGCAAAAGAATAGTAAGCACACAAATGACAATCATATGGGAGTTGGACAGCTGATGAGGTCCGGATAGGGAAAGCAAAATATTGATGAAATTTAGTTGGTTTGACAAAAAACAAGGTTATACGATTTTTTAACGTCTAAATGCAAAAGCCAGCAAAGGTGGTTTGTTACAGTATTCTCATATTGTAAAAATATTTTTGATAACAGCCAAGAATCTTCCTTATCTGCGACATGAATTGAATTGAAATGAAAACCGCGCGCAAAAGATTGCAGAAAGGAATTGCTATGGCACTAGGTCATACGCAATACCCACAAGAATTTGACTCGTGATTTAAAAACTTAAACACATATGACAGACCCAAAACACTAAATCGAAAACAGTTTAAAAGGACTAATCTTTGAGAGAGATGACGTCGGAGTATCATTATCTAGACAGTATCTTGTCGAAACACCAATCACATAATGTTACTTACTACTTAGTGTTGAGCAATGTTATATTGCTGATGGGAGGAGGAAGAATGTCGGTGGCTGGTTGGTATTGAAAGATGATAGAAAGAAAGAGGGAGTATATCGAAATGGATTTTTAAGATACACAATTTAATTTAGAATGGTGTACCTTATTCAAAGCGCCTGGATAACTTATTTAACCTAGAAATACAAACATTACAAATTACTAAACATGCTTTTTTTACATTTCATATCACCAAAGTAACAGTCTAATTTAACGAAAAATCTTTCTATGTTTTGATACATCATTTTATCGGTTAGTTGCTGGTAGATAATTGTTAGTTTGACCTGTCATTAACGATATAATATCAGTTTTGAAAAGAAAATAGTTTCACAAGCTGCTCCTTATTCCGATCACTATTATTTCCAATGTCAGCCACAACACAACACAGTTGATTCTCAAGACTTCTAACTCCATATAGCACAAGAAGTCCTGTCGGGCAAGTGGCAACCAAGCACAACTGGGGAGTTTAAAATAACCATCACACCCAACCCAAGGACATGTTCTTCTTAACAATGCATATTGTTACTTAACCTCCTGCTGTCATTTTTTGAACCAAAATTGAGTCCCTGTTTATATCTTGAAGTACTTGTAACCATACTCAGGGTTTGTCATCCCCTCTTCCCAATCACCCATGCACCGACCGCCAAAAACAATTTGTTGGATACCAAGATATCTGTTATTCAGAGAGAGGTTAATCATAAATGTTTTTGCATAACAAAATAAAAGCATTCCTGGACATTACAGATCTTCTTTATATCATTAGTTGTAGTTTGGTAATTTGAACTTACTCTGAGCTTAAAACAGTTAGGCAGTTGAGAAGCACATCAATGGCAAAATAATCAGCCGTACCTAGGTCCACCCTGAAAGTAAGATATGCCTAGAGCTTAAATATATTGAACCAAACCAACAGGATTTTTTTATCAAAACACATATTTCACATTTACATACTATTTATATGAAATATTTTTTTTCATGGAAGCTTATATATTTTACAGTGAATGCTCTATAACATATCAAATTAGTGGAGAATTTTGATTTAAAAATTATACCCTGCTGTGCTTTCATATTCTACTGCTGTCATGTATTTAACTTAATGGAATTGCTATTAATTGTTTGCAAATTATTAAGTCTGCATTTTAAATTAGAATTCTACAAATTCTTACATACTAGAAATTGTATAAGAATAAAGAAAACTTCCCTATTTTTTAATACCTATTTAGCTGGCAACGACAATAAACCAAAGCCTTTTTCCACTAGATGGAGTCGATTATATGGATCAAATAACCCATAACGACAATGTCTTGTCGTCAATCACGTTTAATGATAGCCCATTTAAATATATATCTTTTTTTAATGATTTGACCTATAACTTTTCTCAGTCTCACTACCTCTAACTATAATACTATCCTCCATCTGGTCTATCCTTCTTAGCGGTGTTCCAACTAGTTTTCTCCACACTTGTCTAAACGATACAAGACAAGACTCATGCATCCTTTCTATAACGGGAGCTACCCAATTTTTTTTTTACTGATTTCTCTCTTAATACTATCTTGTTTTGTTGTAAGTAATCCCTTGCCTATCATAATACTCTCGTGTCTATAACGTTGAGCTTGGTTTTATTGCATATGCTTCTTTAAAAACTAGTTCTAATTTATATTTTATAGTTTACATCAATTTGGAGAAGCTATAGGAGAGTAAAAAAGTTTGTATTGCAAACAGAGATTTCTATGACAAGGTCACGAGTCACGACCAGTGTGAACATATGAAGAGGTCACAGAAGACTTTCCTATAACTATAGAATTGCATTAAGGATCAACTTTGAGCCCATTTCTTTTTCAATTGGTCTTTCATGTGCTTACTAAACATGTTGAAGATACACTGCCACAATACATGCTTTTTAACCGAAAAATGAATAAAAGAAATAAATGGAAAACTAAAAGATTAGGAATGGATGCTTTGAAGAGAAGTTTGGGGTAACATCTATTTAGAAAAGATGGTAAAATCTTGCCTTAGGTGTAAAAGCCTTAGTAAGAAGAGTGAATCAAATGGAGAATAGTCCAATAGTAAGAGGAAGAAGGAAACTGCATATAGGCTGAACTATTCAGAAGGTTATGGGTTTAAATAGTTTGTCAATAGACACGATTTATGATATCGTTGGATCCATGTTGCCAGTCCCTCCTAGAGTGAAAAGGAGTTTTATTGTGGTTAATGTTAATGTAGAGGTTATAATTCAATCAGCGTTACTCAATTTTTTCAACCTCTGTACATTGCAAGATCATAAAACCACTTCTTTTCAAAAAAACAAAATACAAAAAAAAAAAGAACAGAGTTGTAGATAATATACCAAACACGTCCCCAATTATCTTGGAACTCAATGTCACTAATATCATGGAAAGATGAGGGCATCACTTTGGAACCCTTATCTGCATCATAGAGAGGATCATACTCCATTGACGAATTTGACATCTGCAATAAATTGTTTGTTAAAAGGGAACAAATACAAGTTAGAAACTAGAAGTGAATGATAATTGTAGGAGTGATAGCTGAAGAAATGAGTAGAAAAGCATAGTGAAAATGTGGTAACCTGCAAATTTGAAGAATTGTAGGCACCAAGGCGACCCATGACATACCATGCTTGAATGACCTGCATAATGGACATGAATGAAAGAGTAAGATTGAATGAAGGAATGAATGTAAGTATATAGTTTTAAAAGAAAGAGAGTTACACTGCCAATTAGATTAACATCGCGATCAGATGGTGATCCATAGAGTTCAAACCAGATGTAAGAATCAAGTGGATTGAAGCTGCAAGCATAGAAGTATTATTATTATTATTATTATTATTATTATTATTATTATTATTATTATTATTATTATTATTATTATTTGATAATAAAAAAGATGAGATAGTGAGTGTTTAGAATGAATGAAAGAATGGGTATTACATACTCTCTAAAGGTGACTTTGGAAGCAACAAGAGATCCAGTTTTGGACCTACGAAAGTCTTTACCCTTCTTTCGAATTCTATCTTCCACACGGCTCCTCATGAGTTGAGGGTTGCCGATACTATCTCCAAGGACAGCCCGTAATTCAGTATCGTTTTTGCAAGCATCTTCAAGGACTCTAAAAATTCATAAATTCATAAATGAAATGGGAATGCAAATGCAAATGCAACAAGAGAGAGAGAGAGTCTACTACAACTAGAACTTACTTAGCCCAAGCAGGGTAATTGTGAAGGCGGTCGTATTCCCGTTGGTGTTTGTCTTGGCGAATTCTGAGCAATCTGCGACCTCTGGCGGTGGTTCCAGAACCTTTAATCGGAGCTTGGGATATATCAATTTCATCATCATCTTTGGATTTTGAGGAGAGACAATACACAGTTGAAGAAAAAGAAGAAGGACGCGAGGAGGATGATGATTTCAACTTTAACTGCAGGTGGCAATTGTAGTACTGCCAACATCCACACGCCATGCTCATCTTTCCTCTAATCAATCTTTTTTCAATTTTGCTATTACTATTTCCTTCCTCAAAATCCTCATCTTTCCACCGGATAATTCTTTATTCTTTTCTTTTCTTAATAAAAATAAACCAAAACAACATGGTAATCGGATTCAATTTTATTTTTTTTCTCATGAATTATGGAAATTGAAATTTAGAAAATTGTCGGTAACTAATTAAAATTATCTCTTTTCATGTTTGTTTGACAACAAATTAAATTAAGGATGTACTTTTCTTTGACAATAATTATTTGGTGTCACCTAGTTTTTTTTTACAAGTGCAAACTTATATTAAAAATAGTGTTTTTACTTTGGTATTAGTTAAAAATTCACATTAATTTTTAAGTCATCAAAATATATCTTACCAAAAAAGATACAGTTTATTTCAAAAATATATCCAAGATAATAGTCTATTTTTTATTTTATTTAAAAAGAAACGTCTTATTAAAACAACATTCGCTATACAATGACTAGAGACTTTGAGACACCACTCTTGGCAAAACATGAGCAACCCCAATTTGCTATTTCCTTAACAATAGCTATTCAACACTTTTATCTATTGTCTAACTAAAAGACCCTCCTTTCACATCCTTCCTTCTAACCAAAAAAACATCCTAAACTCATTTTTTTCTTAATTTTTCTCATGCGTTTTTCAGATAATCAAAATAAAAAACTAAAAAACTAAAAACCATTTAGTAAATTTAGATTTGTCAAATATCATTGTGGAAGACTATTATCCACAAAACTATCGTATTAAGCAAAAATAAATGCGGATTATTTTCATGAGAATCTCATTTAGAAGTCCTCTGCAATATTATTAACAGAAAATACCAAAACTCAGTTCATCAACTACAACAACAAAAATAACAAAACCAGAGCTAATAGCTAAATCCTCCATTATATAGTGGAGGATAGTCCGTCCAACAGCACAAAGTTTAGTTTAATTTAGTTATTAGTAGAAAAGCTCAAAGCATAACATAACATAACCCTGCCTGAATCAGTGGGTGCCACCAAGGCCGGCAAATAACATATTCTGCATCACTTCACTATGCAGATCTTTATAACAGAGGCAGCTCCAATACGATGCAGAGCAACAACCGCATCACCAGGTTTACAAAGCCCCTTTCGTGTTGCTGACTTCAGAGCAGCTTCCAGAATTGCATCTGTAGATTCTGCATCAGTAGCTTTGGCAGATCCTTCAGCCAATATTGGAATCAAACCTCTGTATATTAAGCTGTGCCTTGCTGGTGTCTCATCACTGCAGGTCCAATCAAATGAGTCTGTAGTCAAAACTGGAACAACCACAGACAAGATTGGAACTGCTGGCCTATACTTAGCAACTAACTTGGCTGTACTCCCACCGCGTGTCAGCACAACGATGAGTTTTGCTCTCGCCTTGTTGGCTGTGCGTACAGCAGAGGATGCAAGGCTTTCCAATGGACTCATAGGCAATGGAGTAGACCTTATCATCTCTTTGAAGATAGCACCATAGTCCAGGGATGATTCTGCTTCAATACAAATGCGAGCCATTATTTTCACAGCAAGTTCAGGATAAGCTCCGGCAGCACTTTCACCACTAAGCATGACACAATCCGTTCCATCGAGAACTGCATTAGCTACATCAGTTGCTTCAGCTCGGGTTGGCCGCGGAGACTTGATCATGGATTCAAGCATCTGGGTAGCAGTCACCACAGGCTTGCCAACAAGATTACACTTATATATCATCATTTTCTGTGCAAGAAAAATCTTCTCAACTGGGATCTCCATTCCAAGATCACCACGAGCCACCATGAATGCATCAGTCTCACGCAGGATCTCATCAAAGTTCATGACTCCCTCTTGATTCTCGACCTTCAAATTAAATTAAACAAAATCATTAATAAAAAAAATTAAATCAAGATTGAACTTCCAAATTATATTATTATTAATAGGTTGTTTGGTTTCACGGTAGGCTAGAGGCCAAACTCGCGTTCAAGTGAAACCTACAATTTGTAGCTTTCTATAAATCATAGCCAAAATTGTATCGGGAAGTGATTTGAGTTTGACAAAAGCTAAACCAAACATACACCAAGTGTTGGAGAAGAATGCAATACCTTTGACATCAACTGAATATGCTTTGCATGTGGCCCCAGAACCTTGCGGACATTAACAAGATCTGAGCCCTTACGAACAAATGAAAGAGCAATCATATCAATATTGTTAGGGACACCCCATTGAAGAATATCTTCCTTATCCTTATCGGTAAGAGTGGGAAGTTCCACGACAACACCTGGAAGATTTACATTTTTCCTCTCACCCAACATTGAAGTGTTTTCACAGCGACACCTAACAGTACCGGCATCTGGATCACAGGACAATACAGTGAGGGTGATTGTTCCATCAGAGCATAGTATGATATTTCCAGGCTTCAAGTGGAAAGGAAGTTTCTTGTAACTCATTGATATCATCTCCTGATCCCCTTTAATATCATAATCAGTAGTTATGGTGATTTCTTGTCCTTCCTTGAGTTGAATAGGTTTTCCATCTTTCAGAAAGCCAGTCCTAATCTCAGGTCCCTGTAAAAACCCAACAAAGTAAAGAGCATATCAACATGAAAACGTTAATAATTTCAAACTTATCATTACATATAAGAGAAATGATAATTAAATTGAAAATGATGGAGGAAGAATTAAGAATAGAAAGAATAGGTATGTGGATGTGGCAATAAAAACAAGATAGGAGAAATGATTAACCTTAGTATCGAGCATGACGGCGCAGAGAACACCAGTAGCTTGCATAGCAGACTTGAGATTGTTGAGGGTTTCCTGATGATAATCATGAGTACCATGAGAAAAATTGAAACGAGCAACATTCATCCCAGCATTAAGAAGCTTTTCAATCATTTCAACAGATCGAGAAGCTGGACCCAAAGTACACACGATTTTGGTCTTTGGAATACGGCCATCGTTAGGCAGCTGCTTCAAGATCCCTTCAATGTCTATGTTCGCCATTCAGATTGCTATTGCTATTGCTATGATACACACAAAACAAGAGAACATCATCATGTGTATAATAATAATAATAATAAATAAGATGCGATTCCATGTGTGTGTGAGTGAGAGAGACAGAGGAATAGGAATAGGAATTTTGTTACAAATGAAATAGACATACATACCTGATTTGCTTTGCTTTGATTTTGCGTTTTGAAAACACCTTACTTTTTCCAACTACTACCTCTCAGTCTTGACACAGCTAGTAAGCAATGAGGGTAAGTTAGGCAAGAGAAGTAGAAGAATTGTTTTGTAGTTGTGCCTTGTGCCTTGTCACTAATACTATTATTTATTTACCTACCTTACCAATGCCACGAATCACGCTTTCCATATTTTTTTCTTTCTTTCGGACTTTTCTTTGAACCCTGTCTAAATCTAAATAAAGGAAATATCACCACCCCTCATTCCCATAGACTTTAAAAAAAAAAAATAGCAATGTCACCTTCCAGAACCGAATATTACGTTTTTTTTT
>JBBPBO010000003.1:92607-112246 GCA_037974295.1 Cicer cuneatum | reverse complement strand
TTTTTTTTTTTTTTTTGATAAACCTTTCTTCTTCTCCACGTCCTTACTATTTAAAGTTTTATTTTTTTGTTTACAATTTAGGCTTTGATTATTATTGTGCGCTACTAGCAAAATGGTTGTATTAACCCAAAAAATGACCCACTAAAAAAGAAAAAGCCGAATGGTGAAATATCTTCCCCCAAATTAGCTATAAATAATTTATGGCTATATCTAATTTGTTTTTATAAACTATTTCAATACAATAAATTATTTATAAGTAAATTCAACATCTCATGTTTTACAAATTTTAGTCGTGTGTCATAGAATTAAGGCTGAATATTTATATGCAAAATTGCACACACTAAAATATGTTATTAAATAATCATCAATATTAATTATTAATTATTAATTTTTATTAAAATAAAGAATAAATTCTGGATGTTCCTATAATACTAATTCCCAAGCCCATATACATAAAAAAATAAAAAAAAACTTTTAAACCAGTAAACCACGCGATACTAATGTTAGAATTTTCCAACGGCATGTTAAGACAGTGGGTTGAATTGGAAGGCCCCACAGATTTGTACTCTCTTCCTCCGTGTGCGCCTCTTTTTGCGAGTAGGTGCTAATCTCAAGATGGTATTTTGTTTCACTAGTTAGTCAATCAAAAATCAAAATAGCCCATTTTTAAAATTTTATTAGAATTATTTTTATTGAAGTAGTATGAATTTAATCTCTCGTTCCGTCAAAATTTTAAATAGATAATTTGAAAGTTTTATTAGAGATCTTTTTATAATCTTTTACTCTGTCAAAATTTTAAACCCTCTTTAATTCTTTTTAACATTAATCAGGTTAATTCTTTTATTCGATAACTATCAGAAAATATCATGTACGTTTGTATACTTTTTTATTTTTAAATATTGACACGTGTTTTGAAGATTAAATTGATATATCTTAATTTAGTTACAAGTAAAATAAATGACACATTAATGCTCTATTTTTGTGTTCGTAGTGGTTAGATCAAGTTCAGTTGCAGATCATATATTCATAATGTCAACGTTTGCTTTACAATTATATTATAAACTCTAAAGTAAAAGTAAATTTTTAGTTACAAATAATTGGACAATGTAGCCGATATAACGGGCAAACATTTTATTAAAAAAATAACAATAATCCTAATCAAATTGTTAATAAAAATATATATTTTTTACAACAAATGTTACAAATAAAACGAATATGTTAACAAATAATGTGAGTGAATGATGTGTAGGGTAGTTAAAATAACATCTCAAAAATCGTTAATCCAACAAATTTTTAAACAAAATCATAGGTGTTATCAAAGAGACATGTACTTTAAATGTAATTTTTTTTTTAACTCAATTGAATGTTATAAAATTAGTTTGAGTGAATATATATTTGTTTTGTAGTCTTTGTAAAATAGATTCCTACGTAGAACATGAGTTTTGTATAATTGACATTATTACTTTAGAATTGATCTAATAAATTAAACAAACAAATTTATAACACGTAACAAACAAACAAATTAATTAATCAAACTTTTAATGCAAACAAATTAAAAAGTTCATTAACTAAACACGTTTAATTTAATCAATTAATTTTTTTTAAACTAATTCGATAAATTACAAATTCATTTATTGGTGTTACTAAACAAAAACATACTTAAATAGCTAACTTACAGTCAAAATAATCGACAACTAACTTAAACAACTACACTAATAACAATTACATTCAGAACATATGCATTGGCCTACCAATTTATAATGCAATTAACAACATTATAAAAAATCACGTGACAAAAATATAATATTTTTGTTGCTTTTGTTCTAATATTGTTGCATCAATCTTGTTCATAATTCACCAAAATTTCTCAATCGAGTTTGTTCTTTTATTACAACTTCAACCTTGTCCATAAGCTTCAACACGAGTCCATTGTGTTCTTCCATAACCTTTGATTGTTATTTTTGTGATATTATTGGTCGATCAATCTTGACTATAAGTTCACATTCATTTTTAAATACTTCATTTTTATTTCCAGCAACACCAACACCTTTAAGAACAAATATGTCAGGAGTTTCATCACACCATAAAAGATAAGAACAACAACCCTCTCTCTGAAATATAATAACTCAAATAACCAATGAAAGAAGAAACTATAATAGATTAGAGAAATCATAACAATAGAAGAATCAAAACAAAGTATTTATGTTTTTTCTCAATGCATGATTCATCAAGCCCTAAATTACTAATATAGCCCTTCATAGATGAAGTAAATTAATAGTCACCATCTATTTTATTCATATCGTTTTCGCAAATATAACTTTTTTTAAAGAACAAAGGTGGAAGAATACATTTATTGATTAAGGAAATGAAATTGGAAAAGAAGATTTTGCAACTGACCTTGATGATCGAAAAGACTACCGCAAAAATAGAGCAAAAACGTTGTGGTTTGAAGACGACAATAGTGAATGGCTTTGAGAGAATGCAAAAGGTCAGTTTATACCAGGGGAAAAAGATTATTGTCTGGCTACGTGGTGTGAATTTAGTCGCAACACTGTCAAGAATACAGTGTTGCAAAAATGTACATAATATTTGATTACGTGAGAGTTATATTAACATGTCACCTTATCAGTTTGTAAAACCGTTGGTGAAATTTTTTGACAAAGGGACTAATTTGATCGACCTTTAAAAAAATTACAGACTATTTTAAAATTTTGGCAAAGTAAAAGACTAGATTTTAACAAAGTTGTGAACCAAATTAAATATTTATCATTTAATAATATATTATCACGTCCACAAAATATTAAATAATTATATTTAATTTAAAAACTATTTAATATGATCCGTCAAATTAAATATAAACCGTTTACAGTGATAATTTACTAATAATCAATGCGAACAATAGAGTTATAGTGATTTGGAAGATACGGGTAAAACTTCGATGTTCCGTTAATAGGAGAATGATTCAAAAGAAGTGTGATAAGGGAATAAACCGAATATGCTAATCAAGAGAGGGCTGATGCAGGGCATGTCCACTTTTAAAATTCGAATGATTGAGAAATGGAATGAGTTAGGAAAAGATTGAGTCACCAGTAAGATCAAATCTAAGTAAAGTATCTTTTTCTAGGCACAAACTAATCAATTTGATAACAAACATTAATCGATTATCTTGTGTTATAAAATAATAACACAGGGAAAATTGGCTAAATTATCTTAATATTTTAGAATTTAAGGTTAAATATATTTTTAATCTCTGTATTTTTTTACAATTAACGAGCTTAAACATCAATTTTCATGTTCATATTTTTGTCACTTTTAACTTTAATATTTTTTATTTAAAAAATTCATATTTAATTTATTTATAATTAAAAAATAATTTATCGATATATATTTTTATAATATTCTAAACATAAAAGAAAAAAAAGTGAGAAGTTCAATTTATAAAAATTTGATTGCTACATTCACACATGCAAACACACGTACAAACAAAAATATCAAATTATACATAATAAGAATTTATTATAAAATTGTACGAAATAAAAATAATTTAAAAAAAGAAAGAAAAAAATCAGTTATACTAAAATAACAATAAACTTAACCCTGCTCACTTATTGTTTTAATGGGGTGAACCACAGTATATTTAGAATTATTTTTTGTCTATTTTTTTATAAAATAAGCGGACTTAACATGTTTTACTTTTTGTGTGTATTTTTCTTGATTTTGTTGTTTATGTGCGACTTTTTATGTTTGTCATCTTAATGCTACACTATTTAGTTTCTTGTCTTGTTGCCATATTCATTCATTCAATTACCAAAACACTTTGATCCACATTGCATATTGAGTCAATGACTTGACAGTCAACTCAAAAGACCCAAAGACGTTAATATTTTGAACAATTTGATTGTGTTACATTTGTATAAATTTTACTATTCTATGCTATTAATTTTGATGTTTTGAGTTTATTTGCAAATCCGTCAATTATAGTTTTAATGATATTAAATTTGGGTTGCTTTCGATGTATTTTACAAATTTGAACAAATAAATATATTTTTTAGTAAAAAAAAAAATCTTCAAATATTACTAAGTGTAGAAATAGGTGGAATTAACCATCGAAGCATATGATCTATCCTACTGCAAACTTAGTTAAATCAAAACTATTTTTAAAAAGTTTATTTAACTAAAAATGATATACTACAACAACTGAAAAAATGTTTTATATCTATCTTATCGACCTACTTAATTAAGTAAAATTTTGTTTATTGTTGTTATATTATCGTAACATTCAATTTTTTACTTTATCTTAAATCATAAGTTTACCAGCATTTTCTATCAATATATTGACTTACATAAACTTTTGACATATTTAAATTTATTATTATAAAATATAATTTAAATAAAATATATTATAATGTTATATTTACTACAAAATACATGTCATATATCAAAATATAAGTTATGTTTATTAAACTTGTTAGCTTATTTACAAAGACTTTCATGACGGATGACTTGAATGATAGACATTCATAAAAAAAACACTGATGTAGATTTTTAAAGAATATTTTTAAGTCTCTTTAAAAATCTTAAATTCTCTCACAATGGTTGAGTACATTTTTTCCTCTCTCTATTCTTCTTATTGTTTTTTTTTTGTGTGTTTTAATTGCTTTTATATTTTTTAAAGTGATAACAGTTAATTTATTTATTAAATTAAGAAATTAGAGATGAAAGAAATAAATAAACAAATCCATCTATAAAGATTAAAACCAAATTTTGTCTATATTATAATAAACAAAAAAACAATAAACCTTAAAAACAATTGTAATAATTTTTTCAAATAAAAGATGTTATATTTTTTTCACAAAAGATATGTTACTTTATTTATTTACTATTATATGCGTTATTTTTATATTTTTATCTTTACAGTTATTAATATCATAAAATAGAGAAAAATAAATTAAGTTTTTCAAACGGCAAATTAATTAGAATATTTTTCACATAAAAAAACATATTTAGTCATTTATGTTTAACTTAATTTTCCTTTAAATTTTTTAAGTTAATTTTTTTTAATTCGGTATTTTAAGTTATATTCGTTTGAATTACTGGTATTTAAGATATATTATAATTGTAACAAATTGTCTGTCCAAACAATTTTGCATATGAAATAAGTTAAAAACATTTTTTTACATAGATAAACTTTTATTACTTTATTTTTAAGAGTATTCGTAAGTTTAGATTGTTGTAAATAAAATTAATAAATATATATCATTTATAAGATTTGATAAATTCAGACCAACCCGACACTTGTTGAGGCATAAAACAAACTTTAAAGCAAAATCTTGAGAAAATAAATAGAAGATTTTTTAAAACTAACAACAATATTTTATTATAATTTTATTTAAATTGTACATTTCTTATTTTAGGAGATGCAAAATATTTTAATTAAATATATAAATAGCTGTATCTTTTTATAATTGTGAAGCCTTTTTAATTGCTGTATTACTTAAATATTTTTATTTTTTATAGGCCTAAATATACATGAAAAATTAATTATTTTTTAGAGACCTAAAATCATAGCTTTACTAACTTTAGTTTTGGGCCAGACTATTGATAAATATTTTCTGAATGATTATTATATGAGACATATTATTATAGTATTTGATAAAATTTTAAATGAGTGTAAATTTTCAATTAAACTATTGTTGTGTGAGATTGAAATAAATGATTAATGGTATAAACAAAATATAATGTAAAAAACCGCGTCAAAATAAAATAAATTTAAAAAATTTAAGCCAAAATTGAATTAATATTGATTTTTTTGTTATATTTTTATAAAAAAATTAATTGTATTGAATTTTGTGAAAAGTATTACGTTAAGAAAAAAATCAAGGAGTAATCGTTTTCTGTTATTATTATTATTTATTTATATTTAAATAGAGGATAAAAGTTGAAAAATGTGAATTAGGGTTTGATTGTGCAGAGGCAGAGCAGGGATGGCGAAGTTTAATGTGGTTCAGAAAAGAAGAAGAGCTCTTGTTGCTGAGAAGAAGAGACAGATTCACGGTGACCCTACCACCGGCAGGCTTAAGATCAGGCAGCAACCCGTGTCTATATCCGGAAAGCGCAAGCGCAAGCTCTTCAAAAAATGGCGTCGAGTACACACACACACGCACTCCTTCTCTCTTTCTATGAACGAGCGTGAGCCTGATAATGAAATTTTTCTAACTTTTTCTTCTGCGTTTTCATTTTTCGATTAAATGTAGGAACAAAAGGACGCCTTACAGAATGGTCTCGTGAGCATGGAAGATGTGCAAATGGCTGTTGCAGAAGGTATCTTTCATTCATTCTCTGACTTAACCTAATCTAACATTTATGATGGATTTGTTGAAGCTCATATACTGTTTCGTTTTGCGAGCAGGGGAAATCAAAGATAGCAGCCGCACTACATCTTCAACAAAAATTCACTTGAAAAAGGGCTTGAAACTTAAACAGCTCAAGCGCAAAGGTAAATAAATATTTCATTGCATACAATTTCTTGTTCTGTATGAAATTTCTTTTTTCTATAAATTGAGTGTAACATGTACAAAATTATATTATCTAAAACAAAGCATTTTAACAAACACATGTTGGTCAAACCACTCCATCCAATGGAAAAAGACTTGGTCCTCGTTGTTCAATGTTGGTTTAAGTGTCAGGATTTGGTTCTCCTTAAGTAAGTCTACACGACAAAAATATATAATAAAGCATCCAAATGACAAAAACAAGATAAACTTTATAACCTACAAACTTCAAATTATCATGTAACTAAAAAATATCATTCCATCGCCCCAACAGCCAACGTAGTTACAATCATGATGCTATCTAGGGTCAGGAGAGGACTTGAAATTTTAAATCATGGGATTGCAACATAACATAGATAGTAAGATCTGACAAATAATGTCTGTTGAAGTCCCACCATTGCAATGGAGTCTTATCAATCTTTGTTGATAAGGCATTATTGAAATAATATGATCTATTTTTCACTATGACTTTGCTTTGCAAAAGCATACCTTGGAGCCAGCTCTTAATATTCTCATTCTTTTGGTCATCACTTAATAAAAGTTTGTATAATTAGTATTATGAATTGTTTAATGAAACATCATTCATCACTCATCAGTGGCCAGTAACTTTCTACACAGGCCAACTCGTTATTTGATTTATGTTTCTAACTAGGACTCTTGGATAGAGGACAAGGAGCACTGTCAATGGCAATTTGGACAATACCTAACTAACAGTTTAATTCAACATGCAAATTCAATTGAATTCCTTGTTTAATAGACAACAATGAATGTAATAACTATCAGTGTTGGTTTTTAGTTGATGCAATTGTTAGCAACCTCCTTTGTCCACCTGTTCTACTGTTTGTGGCTAAGGCTATACAACACAAACAATTCGTATCAAATGAAGGGCAAGTGTATTATTGATAAATGATAAGAAAGCAAAATAAAATACAAAAAGTGAGAGCAAATACTAACAGCTAAGGTAAAATTTGTATGACCCTAAGCTTTAAGCTGAAAATGGAGAACACATCAGACCCTCCCGAACAGATTTGTTCTCCTTTCCTCTCCCATTTGTTATTTATAAGTTTGTCCCTCTCCTCATTGGGCTATTTCTTACCCATTACCGAACTAACTAATGCATTAACTTATCAATATATGCTTTCTCTTTAGTGCATTATAAAATTTGGAATATAACTGAAGATATTTGCAGTATATGTTGATGCATTGATAACATATGGAATACTAGCAACTTTGTGCGGAAAACCAGAGAAAAAGCCTTTTAATATACTCATAATATATGTTTAGAAGTTGTATTAAAAAAATCACATGTCATTCTTGCTGCTTTGTTTTCCCTACACAACATTGTTCCAAACTAGCAGTTACTGGATTTCAGCTTCTCGTTGGATATGGGGACTGGAATACTCCTAATTTAAGAGTCATTTTAAACTAAGCTTTGAATACTAGGCAAATATTCACTTCTTACAACATGATAAATCCTAATTTTCATCCTTGATTGTTTCTGACTCTAAGTCTTAACAAGTTTGATCCCACCCTTTGAAATGTGGATAATAAATAATAAAATGGACTATCTTTTTTTAAGGATTTGGATTGCATACATTCAAAACTGCATGCAGTCCTGCAGTCGGGGCTTTTGAAGCCGCCGTCCAATTAAAATTGGACGGTTCTGATTTTGAGCAGATTTTATTATTATTATTATTAAATCCAAAAAAATTCAATCCTGAAACTATAAGTTTCTGATCTTAATCGGATGGTCCTGGAAGTTCTGATTGTAGAACTGCATGCAATCCAAATTCCTTTTTAGTTGGTAAGGCATATATATCCTCCAATAAATTTTCTACGGATTGTAGAGGCTTATACTTACAGCATCAGAACTAGTAGACATATATATGCTAAGACAAACCTAAATCAAAGTGAAGGCAAAACCTTATCCACTGAATACCAACAAGATTTGTATTTAGATTTACATGCACTTGTCCAAAATTTTCAAACAAGTTTTAATTAGATGCATAGGATAATTTGCTAACGAAAATTCCTCCCCTTTTTCTTTAAATGTTCAGTTTTTGAATGTCTTGTCGAGGAACATACTATAAAGAACAGTTAAATTGTTTACAAAATATTCTGCGCAGTAAATTTTTAATTGTTATTTGTTGTGGTATTCAGGGAAGAATAAAAGAAAATCTGATGCACCTGCTGCTGAAATTTCGGCCGATGCAATGGTAGAATAGTATTCTTCGTCTTCTCCTTGGTAGGTAGGAGGATAAAAGAGATGAGATAATGTTGTAACCTTGAATTGAGTGATTGGTAGGCTGTCTAGTTATCTTCATTTAAATTTTTTTTTTGTAAAAGTATGGAAACTTTGGTTTAACAGTTTGAGTTGTTGTCAAGTCAAGTCTTTTAGAAGGAAGGTCATGGATTGGAGCAATTAACCCCTTGCAAATGTAACATGGAGTAATATATGACGGATCCAAACCTTCTGTGGGAGTTTTACATACAAAAAAATTTCGGAGAGATATGTGATATAATGGGGGAATTTGCATCATCAATCAACAATGACAGAGACAACTAATCATCTGTTAAATCCTTGGTCAATAGTATTAAGCATTTTTTACTCTACATCAATGGGAGCAGTTTTTTTATGTCGGGTATGATAATAGCTGGCAATTTGACAAATCCACTAATTATTGGTTCTAAACCACATGTTGGAGGGGAAAAAAAAAATTTCATATTTAAAAAAGCCCCAAAAAAGGAACCCCCCAACTATAAAGAACCCCTAAAATTTTGCGGGTCTATAGGTTCACTATTTCAAAAAAAATTTCATTTTTTTTAAAATGTTGACAATTTTTTTTTTTATAATTTTTTTTGATATTTTTATAATTTTTTTGAAAAAGAAGTTTCTGACTTCTTTTGGATAAAAATGATTTATAATTTTTTCTCGATCAAAATTTTGGATTTTTTTATTTATTTTTCTCACAATTTTTTTTTTAAAAAAATGTTTTTTTTAATTTTTTTTGATAATTTTTTGAAAAAAATAAATTTCAAAAATTTTTCAAGAAAAAAATATCAAAATATTGGGCCTATGTGCCATTCCTTTAATCCCACAAAAAATAATAAAGTAATAGAGTGAAGTTTTAAAAAAATTATTTTAATAGAAGGTCTAATATTATGAGATTAATAAGAATAGGGTTGAGTAAGTGTCTATGTAAGGTTGGTATAATGCGACTAATCGGTATATCCAATGGTACCAATTTTATAACCAAGAAAAATGCAATTTGTAGCTCTAGGATATAAATGCTCATAAAGGGGTTTTTGTTATTAAGAACACGTGTTTTATTATGAAAGTTCAAAACTAAAAATTGCCATATCTCATGTTAGCTCTCATTTGTTTCCTTCATGATGTACCGACATGTACTCACATTTTGATTATAAATAAAATGTAATAGATTTTCTCCAGCAAAAAAAAGTTGGAAATTATGAACAAATTTTGTAACTTGCATGTGGTGCATATTCTCAATTGCTAATAATAAGTAAATAATAATAATAATAATAATAATAATAATAATAATAATAATAATAATAATAATAATAATAATAATAATAAATGTTGTGGTCCGTTGTTTCGTTTGTTTGTATACAAGAAGAGAAGTAGAAGGGAGAGTAAGAATAGGGTGTGATGTGAGAATCATCATTGATTAGTTTCTGCAATTAAATAAACTTAATAGATTAATATTTGACTTACATGCGTATTTTTCTCCAACAATTGGGTAGAAATTAATGGTTGGTGTATACGCAGAGAAAGAATGAACGTACATTGTCCGTTAATTTCTGATTCTCTCTCTACAAATTTAAAACGAGGAGTGAGAGAATCCAATGGTCTAAATTGGGTGTGATGGTTGTTATATTCATTTGAATTATTACTTCTCTTCATTTCGTCTAGTTCTTCTTTCAGAATCCCTCTTCCTCGTAATTAGCTACGTGTAGGTATGTATGTTCCTGTTTCCTTACTTTATCATTTTCAATTTCTTATTATATTATTGTAATTGGATTGCAGTAATTTCTTAATTCTCTCGATTGCCATCGCCATTGTATTTAGATTTATACACCATCTACTTACTTAGTTGCATTTCCATGGGAAATAATAAATATAACATATGAGATATCCATACAATACAAATTTCTTGTTTCTAAACAGTGTATGGATAATTGATCCACGTTTCAATTTTTATTGTTGTAAATTGTAATGCAATTTCAGCTAGACTAGAGTATTATTGGTTTCATCACATCACATGGCAATCCTTTCACTTTTGTATATTAAAATTTTAATTAATTAAAATGATACATTTTATTTTGTTTTGTGTTCATCCAGCTGAGCATATCATATTAGAATAAGATGGCAGACGCTGAGGATATTCAACCTCTTGTTTGTGACAATGGAACAGGAATGGTCAAGGTACCAATATCCATTCATTATAGATATGATATTTTCTTCTTTGGTTTGAAATGAATTATTTATTTTTCTCTGCCTCGTGGTGAGTTATTTATGAGGTAGATGACGGTCCCATAGTTTGGTTTTTCCAGGCAGGTTTTGCTGGAGATGATGCTCCGCGTGCCGTGTTTCCCAGCATTGTAGGACGTCCTCGTCATACTGGTGTTATGGTTGGTATGGGACAAAAAGATGCATATGTTGGTGATGAGGCACAATCTAAACGTGGTATCCTCACTCTCAAGTACCCAATTGAGCATGGTATTGTTAGCAATTGGGATGACATGGAAAAAATTTGGCATCATACCTTCTATAATGAGCTTCGTGTGGCCCCTGAAGAGCATCCAGTTCTCTTAACAGAGGCTCCTCTTAACCCCAAAGCTAACCGTGAGAAGATGACCCAAATCATGTTTGAGACTTTTAATGCCCCTGCTATGTATGTAGCCATTCAGGCTGTTCTTTCACTCTATGCCAGTGGTCGTACAACCGGTAATAACTTCATCAATCATATTATTACTCTATCATTGGGTTTAATTGGCCTGTTTATACTTTTAGATTGAGGCTGACAATTATTATTTTTTATTTTCTCTTATTTCCTATTCCATTAGGATTGATTTATTTTGCTTATTTTTGTAGGTATTGTGTTGGATTCTGGTGATGGTGTCAGCCATACAGTCCCTATCTATGAGGGTTATGCCCTCCCACACGCCATCCTTCGTCTTGATTTGGCCGGTCGTGACCTGACTGATTTCTTAATGAAGATTCTGACAGAACGTGGGTATTCTTTTACCACCTCAGCAGAGCGTGAAATTGTGAGGGACATGAAGGAGAAGTTGGCGTACATTGCCCTTGATTATGAGCAAGAACTAGAGACATCCAAGACCAGCTCTGCAGTGGAGAAGAGTTATGAGTTACCTGACGGGCAAGTCATCACCATTGGTGCTGAGCGTTTTAGGTGTCCAGAGGTCTTGTACCAACCGTCCATGGTTGGAATGGAAGCTGCAGGAATTCACGAGACCACATACAACTCCATAATGAAATGTGATGTTGACATCAGGAAAGACCTGTACGGTAACATTGTCCTTTCAGGAGGTACAACCATGTTCCCTGGTATTGCTGATAGAATGAGCAAGGAAATTTCTGCATTAGCCCCAAGCAGCATGAAGATCAAGGTGGTAGCACCCCCTGAGAGAAAGTACAGTGTCTGGATTGGTGGTTCTATCTTGGCTTCTCTGAGTACCTTCCAACAGGTTTGTTCTTTTCTTTGATTCATTTGTTTCTTTGAATGTTATATATTATCGTAATATTAAATTGTCTTTTACTTTGAGTGCAGATGTGGATTGCAAAGGCTGAGTATGATGAGTCTGGTCCATCAATTGTGCATAGGAAGTGTTTCTAAATTGTTTGAGCCATAGGGTGGGTTATCAAAGGAAAAGGACTTCTCTTATATGTAACCCTTTCATTCTAGATTTTGTCATCCGTTCATGTTATTCTCGAGGAGTTTATTGTCAAATGTTCCAATTTTTCTTCATTATAACTAGTATATATACTTCAATAAGATTTTTTACATTTATAATGCGTCTAAATTAGCCTAGACTATCAAATGAATTAAGCATGTGCATTCTTTGTATGCTAATTATAACACCAATCTGTTGAATTTCATATATTCTAACAATTGTTTTGCAAGACAATTAAATATTGGCTACTTGAGGATAAGACTAATATTGTTGTGAAAAAGAAGTTAATGTTAACGAGGGTTTTTATATAATATTTAAACTAGGTTGACTAAAATGTCTTTTGGCGGTCTTTGTTGGTATGTTTATAGGGTTCCCTGCTACGACAAAAGAGAAAACTAATTCAATATATAACCAAAATGTTCATCATAGAAAGTTACCTTTGAAATCAACATTTTCTTCAAGAAAGAAGTTAAAAGATACGTCTACTTATTCTTGATCTAGTAACCTAATTTAAGAAATTTATTCTTCTCAAAGGATGTAGGACTTCTCAACTCTCGATGATCTCGGTATCTAAATACAACATTTTAATGAGATACTAAATTCCAGTGAGTAATACACACAATTTTAAAACAAATATTGTTCTCAGCTAGCGCGGTAACCGAAAAAATCGATCATGTCACCCGCATTCTTCAAAAAATATTCTTTAGAAATATATAAAATATAACTAAGATTTTTCTATAATATCTGTTGAGACAAAAATTCCTTTTTTAAGTGTTTTAATGATGAACAAAATCAAACTAATTAATTTATTAATTATGATTTAGATCATAAAGAATTTAACGTATTTTCTTGAGTGTTTCATAAAATTAAGATAGGTCTCAAATATTTCATTCAAAGAGAAGGATCAAAAGAAAATGAAGAAACTTCAAGACTATTTAGTTATATGTCAAGATCAATCTTGAACCCTTCAAAGAACAACGCATTCAATTTAAGTTCAATTGATCAGACTTAAATAAGAAGGATATTGATATACAAAACTCATTTGAAATATGGACAAACATTGATAACAAAATAAAGAATCTATGGAAGGCCAAAACAAAATGTGCAAGTACGCTCCAGCCATAAAAAAGAATTAATGATAAAAGATTACTTTTCAAACAAATCAAGAGTCACTAAGATGATCAAGCTCAAGACTGAACCAAAGGGGAGATTGCATCACTAAAAGATGTGATGAAATTCTGAGCAGAATCTGAAAACAGATGTACAAACAGAAAAATTCGAAAAAACTGGAAACGAAGAACGATCTGGAGATCAACAGGAATAATCTTCATTTTAAAATGACACATGCCTTAAAACTCATAGCCTTTACAGCCTGTCTTTCAAACAACAAATGAGTTGGCAAGGACTGTAAAAAACCTATAAAAGGAACTCCAAGGCAAGTAAAATATCATCAGATCCTAGAGCAATCAATCTCCATAAAGATCATTATTTTTGAGTATCAACAAGCTCGAAAAAACAACAAGTCTTTTGTTTTATGTTATCAACATCATAGATCAAGCTTAGAAACTTGTTTGCTCAAAACAGAAACTCAAACAAGTGTTGAGATACTGTTGATCAAATCAAATCTCCTTCAAAACAATCATTTACGAAATCTAAACGCTATAGAGGTAGAGATAGTGTGAGGAATCTTGTAAAAATCCTTGTGAGTAAAAAGAATAAGTGTAAAGATACTTCCAAGTGTATGAGAGTATTCTGTGATATTTCTTTCAAGGTGAAAGATAAACTGTTGTAATAGATCAAAGCTGATCAATTGAGGGAAAAACAAGATCAATCTTGTTTTGACCAAGTTAGTGAAAAAAAGTTCACAAGATTGTGAGGACTGTACGTAGCCCACGTTGGGTGAACCAAGATACATTGCTGTGTGATTTTCTTTTCTCTTATCTTCATTTTAATTATCACATGCACATCACTAATCACGTATCAACATTTTACTTATTTCTAACCAAGATCAATCTGTTTTCTTAATTATCAAACCAAGATCAATCTTGAGTTTTAAAATACATTGCAAATTTTTTTAAAAGGTATCACAATTCAAACCTATCTTTCTTGTGATCAACATTGTCATTTCTGTTGGAACAAGTTGGTTCTAAGTACTTAGGATTTTGATGCTTACAAATGTACTCAATGTAAACTTATTTTGTACTTTGAATTATTAAGTTAAATGCCCCAGAAACTGAAGGAAACAGAAGCAGAGATAAAAGGATTCCAGAAAAATGAATTCTGGATTGACCAGAAGATATCCAGGAATGTCAAAAACATGACCAGAAGATATCTTTGATGGCCCAGATCAGAAGGAATAAAAATCAGAATGAAACATGGATCATACCATTGGAAAGCCTGCCAGAAGGAGAGTTGTTCCAGACAAACAGGAATCAAATATCAATTTTATTCCAGAAGTTATTCTGACCAGAATATGGCTTGGCAGTGAAAAATTACACAGCCTAGACTTGTTCCAGACTTAACCAGAAGGTATGTTTATGAGTCCAGAACAAGAGGATCAATCTAGATTTGGCCCAGACCATAAGATGGCATGATTCAGGGCATGGAACTAAGTCCAGAACAAAAGAAATGAGTTCCAGAATCAACTCAGACCTGGTCGAAAATCAAAGGTAAAATGTCCAGACTGAAATATTTTTTGATCAAGTTTATTTCAGTTTGTTCCAGACCAAATTCCAAAATCTGTCCAGATCAGAGTAAAAATATCCAGATCAATGGTTCAGAAATAATTTTTTGAGTCCAGTGATGATCCAGATCAGAAAATCAGACCATGGCCTAGTGTTGGCCGAAATCAGAGGGACAGAATGTGCAAGTCCAGAAATGGCCGAGTCCAGAAGAATTCAGCATATCAGGCGCGCATCCAGGTTGGCCGAAATCAGAAGATCAGAGGGTCAGGAAGTGTGGTCCAGGGATGGCCGAATTCAGAGGATCACAACATATCATTTAGCTTGGACCAGATGTGGACTAGCGCTCAAAATTCTGATGGTCCAGAATTAATCAACGATGGAGATTGCAAGTTATTTTAATTAAAGTGTTAAAAAGATTGGTTATAAAAATAAAGTGGAGTAGCATGGAATTCAGGAGCATTGGCGGGAACAACCAACAAATTTAATTGGCCATTTATTTTGAAAGGAAATCTGAAGATATGTTTTTTTTTTATATGAAGCCCAATTGGTCAAGTTATTTTTGGAAGAGAATCCAGCAAGATTCAGCTCGAATTTGATCATGGAAGAAACCCTAATTTTCATCCATAAAAGGAGGCTCAAGGCAGAATGCTAAGTATCGAAAATCACAAAAGGGTCATACACTTCAAAAGCAAACACTCTCAAATTTTCGTATAAGTCAATTGTTGAGTCTCAGTTTTTAAAGCAAGTACTCTTGTTGTTTTCGTTCCACTGTGTCAAATCTAAGTTGTTGAAGTAGAGTCTACAAGCTGTGGGAGTCAGTAGAGGTAGCAGATTACTTGGCAATTAGATTCATAGTGTTGTGATTTCTTCTACAATCTGGGGTGTCAGATTGGCTGAAGAACAGAAGTTGTTTTTCCTCAAAGAAGTCTAGGATTGTTAGACTATTTGAGAAGACTGACTTGGAGGGTCAGTAGCAAGGTTGTAATTCAAGATTGAATTAGTGAAATCCTTCAAGGCGAAGGGACTTGACGTAGCCTCGTTAACGGTGAACCAGTATAAAATCTGTGAGTTTTTATTTTTATTTTTATCCGCTGCTAACTGTGTTTTAATTATACATCATGTTTTGTTTTGAAAGTATTAAAATAGGAAAAGTTTCAAGTTAAGTCAAACACAATTCAACCCCCCTTCTCGTGTTTGCACCTTCAATTTCAATATCCAATTACTTCCAATAGTTAATAAAAACCCATCCACTTAAATTAAAAATAATTCACATATATAATAATTAAATAAATCCAATACACACATTTATTCTAAATCCAATACACACGTTTATTCTAAATGCAATACACATTTATTATGCAGAAAATAAATAATCAATTCAACGACGTCTCATCGTTATATGGAGATGTATTACTTCTGCGAAGTAAATATTATCTCATGTGGAGCACCAGCTCTTCTAGTGTGGAGTACAAGACCATGGTGTTTAAAACTCTTATCTTGTGTAATTTAAAACTCATCTATATATGGGGTATAAGACCCATGTATATGGAGCACATAACTCATTCAACTAAATAACTATAGGGCACAAGACCCATCCATATGGAGCATAAATTCATCTCAAACACATACGATAAAAATAATTCATTTTTTTAATAATTATCTTCATAAAATCATATTTATGATATAATGTTTCATTTGAATATATAATAACAACAGAACACATAATAAAACAATCTTTTAAAAAATACATATTCAAACAATCATAAAAAAAACAGTAATTCAACAAACAATATAGTAAATAAATAAATCAATTCATAATCTATTATTGTAGTTCATAAAATCCCAATTTTAATAGAGTTACGTTTTCAACAAAATATATTTTTATAAGAAAATACTATTCAAAATATCTAACTCTTTTTCTATCTCATATTCTCAAAATAAATGTATGATGAATGTGTGATTACTCCCCTTGAAGTGTTCTTTGATAAAAAAGTTCATTATATGTTAATCGCTATTAACCGTTGTTGCAACCGATACTTTTACTCCTCTTTATTTAATTCAGTATTTTTTTTCTTTGTATTTATATTTAAATATTTATAAGATAATTTGACTAAATATCTTTGCTTCATAAACTCTTTTGGTTGTTACAAATAAAACAATAAAAGTTGTTTGTTTGGTTTTGTTTGACTCTTTAATAATATATAATTGGATAACAAAATGTTGTTATAATAGCTTTGTTTGTTATTATCTATCTCACATGAACCTTTAATAAACAAAACAAACTTCTTATTAGTACTTTATAAGTCTCTAACAAACAAAACAACTGTTACCTTATTTTAAGCAAATTGATTATTAATAACTATTAGAGTATTAATAATTATACTAATACTACTAATAATATAATCATAATAATCTATAAATTAAAATATTTTAAAATTTAAAATTCTAATTATTTTTAGTCCTTTTAATATAAGATGTTACTGTCTTCCTTTAAACCCAAAGGTGAGATTGTGGATTGTTTTTTTTATCAGCTATTTTAAGATCAAGTGTTTGTGTTCTTATTTGTAACTCTTTGTTTTCTTTTAGTAGTATCTTGTATTTTGTTTGATGTTTTGGTTCCTCCATGTTTCCTATTGCCAAAGTCTAGTTGTTTTAAGTTGCTACCTATATGTCTCTTCTTGGGTAAGACCCATATATAAGTCTTGGCTACTTTAGAACAACAAACTACCGGTAGAAAAAAATGGTGTTCGACGTTAATCTTCCGACCACCACTTTGACAACCGCCAATTACTACAATTCAAGCTATTAACCACTTCTCTGACTATAACCATTGACCACTAATTTTCCATATTGACCACCAATTTGATTGTGCCAACCAATGACCCCCACCGATCGTCAATCACCATTCCGACAATACATCCTACAACCATCTTTGTTAAATTCGTAGGTATAATTAATCTTCAAAAAAATTTTCATCCTCAATTAGCTTGTTATGAAACTGCGATTGTTTGATCATCTGAATGGTTGGTTTAAAGTTAACGTAGATGGTTCCTTTGAATCTTCCATTGGTAGTGCCGCAGGGACATTATTCGCAACCTATATAGAAGATTTATTAAAGATTTTCATTATAGAATTGGTTCATGTTGTGCTATTTGGACTGAACTTTGAACTCTTAGACTTGAATAAAACTAGTGAAACTCCAAAATCTTGAATATGTCATTTTTGAATTAAATTCTACAGTAGTGGTAAATATGATCCAATCAAAGTCTTCTTCTAATGTGCATCTTCTGATGAGATCATTTATCTTCTCCAACTTCTAAATTGGAGAATTATGTTTACTTTTTACTTATTTCTCCAGAGAAACTAATTGTTGTGATAATTGCCTTGCAAACAAGGATCATTACAACTCATCCTTTGATGAGGTTATAGTAGATTTATTTTTTCCTTCCTTAACATTATTCTAGATGATGATGTAAGGGTATTGCGTTACATAATTTTATTTTTCTTTTTATAAAAAAAGAGTAGATAGATATGTATTACATGGACAAATCGATAGGCAAATATTTGCGACACCCTATTTACCAATGGCCACAGTCCGTAGGCAGCACATGTTTTATCTACAATTTTTTTTTGCATTTCGCAAGAATTTTGGCAGCAGGTAATTACTGAACATCTCATAGTGAGACAAATCATAAATTTATTATATGTGTAAATATTTTTATTTTTGAAAGTAACAAAAAATAAATATATTTCAACTATTGTGGAGATTTCTATATTAAAAAAAAAATGAATATTGTCAAAATAGTTCTCATAATAACTACTCCACGGTTACTTTTACCGTGCTTGTAAGATTGTGATGCGAAAATTACAATTTTATTATAATTTTTTTATTTTATGTGTCAATGATTATTTTTTGGACTAAAAAAAAATTTAATTTCAGAATTTATTTTTAAAAATTTGAAATATAAAGTATTATATAAATAAACTGTTAACAATTCTATTTTTGCATAATTATTTCTTTAACCTTTTAATAAAGACCATTGGCTATTGTATATCAACTGCTGTTGACTTGAAGCTTCAAAAATTTATCAAAATATTTTCTTTGAATAATATTAATACAAAGTTTTAAAAACTAATTTACTTAAAAAGCTTCTTATTTTCAATTAGAAGCTCTCTCACCCAAATTATTTTTCAAGAGAAAAATATAAAAATATAATTTGTTTTAAGATTTTAATAAGAATTAAATAAAATATTAAAACTAATAAAAAATCATACTATAAAATAGTAGAAAAAGTAATTGTAGAAAGAAATATTAATTATAGTTGTTTTTTAAGGAAATATTAATTAGTAGTTAACGTTATGGTCAAAGGTAATTTTTTTTTTGGAAAAATGTCAAAGGTAACTTTAATATATATTTTTTTTGAGGGAATAACTATATTTTTACCATAATAAAATATTGGCAAAGTA
>JBBPBO010000003.1:0-92329 GCA_037974295.1 Cicer cuneatum | reverse complement strand
AAAAAAAAAAAAAAAAAGAAAAGGGTTTCATTTAGTCTAGTAAAAAAAATGTAAGGTCTCATTTTTTGACGAGTTATCGGTTTGAGACTTGAGAATGCATTCAAAACCAACCTGTCTCATGCACAAATTTTCATTTTATAATTTTCATATATTTATTAATTGAAAGACATATTCTATATTTTTTTCTTCTTATTAATCATCGATGAATTGAAAGAAAATAGTCTATATTTGTCAGAAAAAAAAAGAAAATAGTCTTTATAAAGAAGTTCTAATGTATATTATATCTTTACTAATTAATTTTTTGAAGAGAAATATAAGCTATATATGGTGGTCTCGTGGAGCATCTAGAATGTTCTCGATTGTTTGTTTTTCCAAATACTTGGAATGAAAACAAATTAAGTTTGATAAAGAAGAGTAAAAGACGTAGGAGTGAGGTAGGTAATTAAGAAGTATGAATCCTTCAAGCAGCAGCATGGATATGAAGTGTGAGGGAAGTAACATTAATAGATATTATACGAGTGAAATAGATGATAACTTTTCAGAATTGACGAAAACAACTATTTCAAAAATCAAGCGGCGTTATAGAACTAATCGATCCGATAATGAAGAAGTCAAGAGTAAGTTTTATGACACCAACTCTCCTTCTTATGGCTGGCTTCTCCCAGGTTGGGTTGGTGAAGAACGTCTTATCATCAAAACTCGCCGTATTTACAAGGTGAAAATCTCATTCAATTCATTTTAAATGATATATATTTCGTCAAATAATATTACCTACCTAATACTACCAACATTGTTTTCTAGTATTACTATGATCCTGAAGGTCAACAATATAAAAGTCGAAGTGAGGTTACAGCTATATTAGAAAAAGCTGGAATGATTCTCATTGATTGAAGTTTTAAAGGTAATATAACTGCTTTTTATGCTCTTGCTCTTGCTCTTACAATTTACATCTAATTACTTGCTAGGGAAATCCTTTCCTTCTTTTTATTAACCATTGTTTATGTTTTTTTTATTTATTTATTCCATAGAGTATATGTTTTGCTCAACTTATCTTCAAGAATTCACTCATTTTGGATATTTTTTTTGTAAGTTTGTCGCACACATTTTGTTACACGTAACTAATATGTTTCATTACGTTTGTTTTGATTTTATGTAATGGATGTGTTATGACTGTTTGCTGTGGAAATATTTAATGGTTTAATATATGAACATTTAAATTTCGTGAACTAAAAGTTGTGTTTCAAATACAAGTTTAATCTAACCGCAAGAATTTTTTTTTTTTTTTAATTAAAGCAAGAATTTTTTACTAGTCGAGATAGAAAAGAGGAAATGGTATGTTATCATATCTTATTATAATCCAATTTGTTGGGTCAATAGGATGATATAATTTTTTCGATTGCCTTATCGGATCATATTCTACTATTTTTCTATCTTACTAGTATTACAATCCAACTTGTTGAGTCCTACTAAAAAAACTTGTTGAGTCACAAAGGCTGAGATAAATTTATGTCATGACTTATTATCCTATCCATCTGATTATTGAAAATTGTAACTTAAGAGAGGGATTGAGTTTGAAATCACCGTGATATATATATATATATATATATATATATATATATATATATATATATATATATTATTTTAGACGCACGGGAAATTATATTTTATGATTAATTATTAATGTTTTAAATAAAAATAAATTGAGATTTGTTAAAAATAACTAAAAAACATAACCATCAATTACTCCCTCTGTTTTTAATTGTAACATTCATTGAATTTCTTTTTCTTCCTTCTAAATATAAGTATATATGCAAATTATTAGGTGTATTTATTATTCTTTTTCTAAAGTTACTTTTATTAATATTATTAACTTGTTTTGAAATGTGCAAAATTAAATTAAATACATTTATAGAACAATTTAGTAACAAGACAACACAAAATATATGCATTAATTACACAACTCACTCTTTTTTAATATATGTGAAGCTCCAAAGAGTGCTCATCCTACCAAATAAATTTAAAATTAATACCTTATAGTAATGAAAATTACAAAACTAAAATCAGTTTAAAAGAAAAATAACCCCTTTCTATACCAATCCAAAAATTACTTATTGGAACAAATACAAAGTAACCCAAAATGAAAATAATATAATGGGGAGAAAAACTTGATTGTTATTCTATTATACTACTACCCATGAAATTCAACTCCAACCAAAAATCTATTTTCCTCAATCTAAAATAAAAAGAAAAACTTCCATTCAAAAAAAGAAGAGAAATAAATATAATATATTAACGATAAAATGAAAAAGCGTAAACATAAAAATAGTTTAAAAATAAATAACAAAAGCAGGACACATGATACGGAAAATAAAAGAAGAAAGAAGTATAGAAAAAAAAAAGAAACAACTTCTATCCATCTTCATTTTTGTTTTTTTTTGCTTATAGGATATTCAAAGGTCTCGTAATGTGGTCTCACACAAACAAATAAATATATTAAAATTGTACTAAAAAAAATAAAGACAAAGGCAAATTAATATTTTGATATTGTGTGAAGTAAATAAAAAAAAAATTAATTCAAATTCAAATACTTAGAATGATGGAGTATACAAAAATTGTGAATAAAGAATAGAAACAAAAAGGCAAATAACTATTTTAGTATTGTGAGAAGTAATAAAATGATAAATTACTAAACGGTTAGAATAATAAAGTATATAAATTTACAAAATTGCCATCATTTTAGGAGGGATGTTTTTTGATATATATATATATATATATATATATATATTTGTCAAAATATTTTCCGCGATTCTTTAACTTAATTTCAAATAATAATTCTTTATTTTTTGTTCTTTTTTGATTTGATCATTTATTTAATTTTAAGGAACGATTTGATCTATTAAAATATCAACAATATTATCTTTTGTGACATAAACTCAAAAAATTAATTATTATCTTCAAACAAAACTCAAAAAATTTATTATCAATTAAAAAAAATTATATATTCATCAAATCTATAACTTAAAATTTTAAATAAAATCATCTTTTTTTATCTCTTGATCTCCAACGACTCTAGAATCTTTGCTATAGTTCTTGGCCTCGCTGAAAATGCACGAACCTAAAATTGTTTTATGTCACAACTGCACAGTGCAATGAAATCACGAAGTTTACCTTATAATGGAGAACAAATGATTCTTGATAAAAGAATTGCCATGATTCGTCTTGACCTATCTGCATAAAGTTGCAAAGCTGAATTAAGATCAGTTCCTTGTAAGGAACATAATTTATCAACTTATAGACTGAAGTTATTTTTTCATTTCCCTTTTTATGGAAAAGCATGAAGTTTTTTTTTTCTCTTTAGGAGCACAAGGTGTCCCCACATCATGACATTAATTTTTTGAACAATTGACGTGTTAGCTCCCTTCCATCTTGGACAAAGTACAAACATTTTTAGGATTATGCTAAATGTGGTTTATGAAAGCTAAATAGGATGGCATGTCGTTCCAAAACTATTAGTCAATATAGTTTATCATTAATTTGTTAGTTGTTAGATATATTTCAGTTTAGTTAATTGTATATTGTAATTTACTGTCAGTTTGGGTTCTATATATATAAACCCACTCTCTTCTATTTTGATTGATTAAATAACAATAATCAAAATGTTATTCAATAAACTCTCCTCTTGATTACCAAATAATATGGTATTAGATTAAACCAATTTTTCATGCTTCTGTTCCTTTTTTGCATTTTCCCCAAATTCACTTTTTCCAAACCCTAATTCTTTCAATTCCTCATATCGTTTCTGATAGAGATTGACAACGACAACTCCTCTTCTGATTTCGATCAACAAAGCTCCATCCAACAAGACTCCACCAAATCAACAGATCCCGCTTTGAATCCAAGGAACCCTTATTACCTTCACCTCGACGAGAATCCCAGTGCTGTTTTGGTCGCCCCATCGTTGAACGATTCGAACTACTATAATTGGAGCCGAGCAATGAAACACACACTTTCATCAAAGAACAAGATTCAGTTCATCAACGGTTCGCTTCCTCAACCTTCTTCTTCACATCCCGATCATGATCTTTGGGATCGCACCAACAACATGGTGGTTTCTTGGATCACCAGGACTTTATCACCGCATATTTCACAAAGCACCATTTGCATCGACTCTGCCTTTGATCTATGGTCTAATTTGCGTGATAGGTTCACCAAAGGTAATCATTTCTGTCTTTCCGATCTTCTCCATGACCTTCACTCAATTAAACAAGGAGATCGCAATTTGTCGACTTTCTTTACCGATCTTAAGATTCTTTGGAATGAACTCGATTATTTGCACCCAACACCTTCGTGTACTTGCTCTGTTCCCTGAACGTGCAAACTGAGCACGGCTTTTAGAAGCTTCAAAGATCAAGAATACGTCACTTGCTTCCTCAAAGGATTGAATGACAATTATTCCAACCTTTACACTTAGATTCTTCTTATGGAGAAATTACTCTCCATTAGCAAAGTATATTCTTTGTTTGCTCAACAAGAATCTGCATCCAATCCTTCTCCTCCCGATTCTGCTGTTTAAAGTGTGCATTCTAGAAATACCAATTTTCGTAACACACAAAAAGTTGGACGTGGTCAACCAAAGTCTCAAATGTTTTGCACCAATTGCCACAAAACCAATCACACAGTGGATTCTTGTTACTTCAAACATGGTTTTCCAGCGGGGTACTGTTCAAATAAAAACCATAATCCTAATCCACTTCCTCCTCCTGACACCAAGTCTATTCCACCATCCAATTCAATTCCCGAAGACCACTATCCTTCAATTTCAAAGGAAGATTATCATTACTTGGTTAATCTTCTTCAGTCATCGAAAAAGGAGACCTCAACCACTTCTTCAACACAAAAACAATCTATTGAAGCAGCCAATACCCACTTGGTTTCTAGTGTTTCCAATACAGGTTCTATTTGGATTTTAGATATGGGTTTTTCAGATCATGCTTCTCCTTTCATTCATTGTTTTTCCAAAATTGAAAGGATAAAACTTGTTTCCACCACTTTCCCTAATGGAAACACGCATCTTGCACATTTTTATAGTTCAATTTACTTTAATAAATCTCTGTTTCTGAATAATGTTCTTTACCTACCTCAGTTTCAATTCAGTTTAATTTTTGTTTCCAAGTTAACTACTAATTTAAATTGTAAACTGATTTTTAGTAAAAATTCTTGCGATCTTCAAGATTCACATACCTGGAAGATGATTGGAATTATGGAGCATCTTAGCAATTTTTATATTCTCAAAAGAGTTCATGTTGCTCTATCAATTGATTTTTCTTTAGATGGCACTACCGCCTCATGTAATAAACACTTAAGGTTAGGCCATCCCTCTATTTCTGTATTGAATCATATGTTAAGCAATTTCTCGATATTTCAATAAATAAGAATTTCATTTGTGATTTTTGTCATCTAGGTAAATTTTCTAGGCTCCTTTTTCCCTTAAGTTCTAGTCAATCTTTACATGCTTTTGATTTAATCCATACTGATATTTGGGGTCCTATTAGTGATATTTCAATTGATGGTTATTGAAGGTGCAAACTGATAGGATTGCTAGTCAAGCAGATGATTGCTAGTCACACAAGGCTTCCCATTAGAGATTAGAGAGGTGTACGAGAGAAGGAACCAAACTTAAACTCATTCTGTTAATTGTGGAATTTATGTGTTAGCTATGTTATTTGTTAGTTCTGTTGTTTTAGTCTGTTGTGTGTCAGATGTAAATCCTAACTGAATTAGTTAGGATGACTAGTATAAATAACATAAATTGAGTCTTCAATTAATAGGGCAATTTGAGAGTAATTGGTTAGGACTGGATTGCAGGGCAATTCAGTTAGTTTTTCTATAACTGCAACTTTATTCATTTTCCTCTGTTTCAATAATACAATTCTTGAGTTTCTTCATATTTACATTCAGTCTGACAGAAGTATGCCCATATTAATTATGTCACCTTTGATGGTCGTTGCTAGTAGGCATGCTCGTTGAACTGTCACATCTGACACAGTTGAAAAAGGCAAAAGCGTATGATGAACAAAGGTACTCTATGCTTTTGCAGTTGGGGTGAGATCCAACAAGCGCAGTTTTCTAGGAGTGCCATCTCTGTTTCTTACCCAATCTGTATTGGGTCTACACAAAGTGCACAAGATGTCTCGAGTATCTATTTTTGTGTTTGTGTCCTCATATATTTGAAAGCGGCAATCCTTATAGTTTGGCAGACCAAAGAGTTCATTGATTGCTTGAGGCATAAAGGGAACCCTTTTTCCCTTCACATAACTAACAAATTCATCATGTGGGGCAGACTTCAGATCATAGACATTTGAGAAGAATTCCACTGCTATAGGTTTGATTCGCGTTGGTGACAATTGTGGTTAACTTCTCCCATCCCCTGGCAGCAATCATTGCCTGGATGTCAACAAATTCATTTTCCTTCAAATAAAATTTTTTGTCACTCACAATCTTCTTGATGGTGGGGAGTTTGGCATGAAACTCTTACGTTGCTATGTTCTTGAATAAGAATGTATCATGCGGTTGGGAGGATGATGCATCTGTAACCTTTGTTCGTTTTGCTTTTTGGTGGGTTGCCATTTGGTCTTGCAAAACAATTATACACAACCCAGGTTCAAGGTATTCAACGTTAGAGGGTTAGTTCGAATGCTCATCCACTTGACAAAGACAACAACAACTATTGTTCCACATTAATCAAATGCACATTAATCCATTGACAATTTATCAATTGAGATTCAACGATGGTTGTGGCATTTTACCAAACACTTGGAGTGTAAGACAATTTTCATTCATAATAAGTTCTAAGTAAAAGCCAACAGAAAAACAACTTCTAATTCAAACAACACACAAACATATAGCAATGCACATATACTGACAATTCATCAATTAAGATTCAGTGGTTGTGGCATTTTCTCAAACACTTAGAGTGCAGTAAATTATTCCTTCATAACAAGTTCTACTTAAAGGTAGACACTACCACAACTTCTCATTCAGCAATGCCTGTAACAACTCACAATCACGTAACAATGTATGCAACAATAGTGGACATACATTTTTTTGAGATAGAATGCAACCAACCAACAAACAAATAAGGAACTCACTTGATAATGAATGAACATTTGAATGCTTGAAGTTAGAAGACTTACCTTTGTTGGGTTGAACAATAAGAAGTGTTAGAGATGCAAAATGGATGCTTGAGATGAACTATGTAATTGGAGGAATGTTAGAGACTTGAAGCTGGTTTGGGGAAATAGTGGAGGAGTAAGGGTTTTAATACCCATTGCATAATGCGAAACGCGCTTCGGGCGCGGATTGGCAGTGACTTTTGCGTGAAATGCGCTTCAGTCGCTAACTGACAGTAATAAAATGCGCCAATGTGCTTTAGGCGCGCTTCGGGCACTTACTGGCAGTGGCAATATGCGCGAATGCGCTTCAGGCTCTAACTGGCAGTGGTTATTTTACGCGAAATGCACTTACTGGCAGTGGCAATATGCGCGAATGCGCTTCAGGCTCTAACTGGCAGTGGTTATTTTACGCGGATTTTACAGAAACTCAGAATTGGCATGCGCTTCAGGCGCACCAGTAGCGCTTCAAGCGCAAAGAGGCATAATTGAAACACCAACTCAGCTGTTGGATGCGGCTCCAGGAGAAATCTACTCCCTAAACCCGCCTCTTGGTTCCTTGAGCATACAAAAAAGCAAGAACTAATATACTAGCAATTAATAAATTAAAGCAAATAAAATGAGATTAAATTTAAAAATAAATTGCAAATGATACGAATTTGGGTTGCCTTCTAATAAGCGCTCGTTTAATGTCTTGAGCTTGACATTCCCCTTTTCAAGTTGTGGTCAGATTGATGGACTCCATCGGAAATTTTGACTCTCCCCCTAAATAATGTTTGAGCCTTTGTCCATTCACTTTGAAACTTCGGTTTGAGTGTGTATCCTTTAACTCTACTGCACCGTGTTGGAACACTTTGATTATTCTGAACGGTCCTGACCATCTTGACTTTAATTTTCTTGGAAACAAGTTTAATCTCGAGTTAAAGAGAGGAACAAGTTGTCCTTCTTGGAAATCCTTGAACTGAATTTTTTTGTCATGCCACTTCTTGGTTTTTTCTTTATAGATCTTGGCATTTTCATATGCAAAATTTCGGAACTCCTCTAACTCGTGAAGCTAGAGAATTCTAGATTCGCCTGCCTTTACCAAGTCAAAATTTAAGTACCTTGTTGCCCAAAAAGCTCGATGCTCCAACTCAAGGGGTAAATGACAAGCTTTACCATACACAATTTGATACGGCGACATACCAAGGGGGTCTTGAAAGCTGTTCGATAGGCCCAAAGTGCATCGTCAAGCTTTGTCGACCAATCTTTCCTTGAAGCGTTCACCGTCTTTTCAAGGATTTTTTTGATCTGTCTGTTGGGCACTTGAACTTGCCCACTAGTTTGTGGGTGATATGGGGTTGCTACCCTGTGATGCACATTATATTTTGTAAAAAGGTACTCCAGCTTTCGATTAAGAAAGTGAGTGCCCTTGTCACTGATCAAAGCTCTAGGTACCCCAAAACGCGCGAAGATGTTTTTCTTGAGAAATGAGATTACCTGTTGTGAATCATTGGTTGGTGTAGCAACTGATTCAACCCACTTTGAGACATAATCCACCGCTACCAGAATATAAACTTTTGCATATGAGGGTGGAAATGGACCCATGAAATCGATACTCCACACATGGAACACTTCTACTTCTAATATAGGATTTTGAGGCATCTCATCCCATTTTGAAATGTTACCGGTGCGCTGACAACGATCACACTTCTTCACATAGTTAAATGCATCATTAAACAATGACGGCTAGAACAATCCTGATTGGAGGACCTTTGATGCAGTTTGATCCCCACTAAGATGACCCCCATAACTAGAGTCATGCAGTGCCACAATACCTTTTCTTGCTCTTCCTCGGGTATACACCTTCGCAACAACCCATCCACTCCTCTTTTGTATAGAAAAGGGTTCATCCCATACATAGAATTTGGCGTCATGGATGAACTTCTTTCATTGTTGGTAGGTGAAATCAGATGAAATTGCATTTCATACCTTAAGATTTGCAATGTCAACGAACCAAGGTGCCTCGGAAATTGTGAAGATGTGTTCATCGACAAACTGATCTCGAATCGGTCTAGTGTCATCATCCTCCTCTACTTTCTCCAATCGAGATAAATGGTCAACTATAGTGTTTTTTGAACCCTTCTTATCTCGGATTTCAATATCGAAATCTTGTAGTAACAATATCCACCCAAGTAGCCTTGGCTTTGATTCCTGCTTAGCAAAAAAATACCTCAAGGCAGCATGATCAGTGTAAATAATAACTTTCGATCCTAACAAGTAAGATCGAAATTTATCAAAAGCATAAACCACAACTAATAATTCTTTTCTAGTTGTTGCATAATTATGTTGTGCATGATTCAAAATATGACTCGCGTAGTAAATGATATGCAACAACTTATCTTTTCTTTGTCCCAGGACTGCCCCAATAGCCATGTCAATGACATCACATATGATTTCAAAAGGTAGTGACCAGTCGGGTGCAGTGACAATAGGGGCAATTATCAACTTATTTTTCAAGGTGTTAAAAGCATTCAAACAATCGTCATTGAATTTGAAAGGTGTGTCTTTCACAAATAGGTTTGTAAGTGGTTTTGCAACTTTAGAAAAATCTTTTATAAACCTCTCGTAAAATCCAGCATGACCCAAAAAGCTTCTAATGCCTTTTTCATTGGTGGGAGGGGGAAGTTTTTCAATAACTTCAACTTTGGCCTTGTCAACTTCGATCCCCTTGTGGGAGATTCAGTGGCCTAACACAATTCCCTCTTTTACCATAAAGTGACATTTTTCCCAATTTAGGAGCATGTTGGATTTTTCACGCCTTTCTAATAAAAGGTATAAATTAATCAAACAATTGTCAAACGATGAACCAAAAACAGAAAAGTCGTCTATAAATACTTCGAGATATTTCTCAATCATATAAGAGAATATGGACATCATGCACCTTTGAAATGTATCGGGTGCATTACATAGCCTAAAAGGCATCCGCCGATAGGCAAACACCCCATAAGGACATGTAAACGCAGTTTTCTCTTGATCCTCAGGTGCCACAGCTATCTATTTATACCCCGAGTATCCATCTAAGAAGCATTAATAATCATGTCCTCGTAGTCTCTCAAGCATCTGGTCAATGAAAGGGAGCGGAAAATGATACTTGCTCGTGGCATTGTTCACTCTTCTATAATCAATACAAACTCTCCACCCTGTGACCGTTCGCGTAGGAATTAGCTCGTTCTTTTCGTTTGTGATGACGGTCGTTCCACCATTTTTTGGTACAACTTGGACGGGGCTCACCCAAGAGCTATCTAAAATAGGGTAAATGAGACCGGCTTCTCAGAGCTTTACCACTTCTTTCCTAATCACCTCTTTCATCGCTGGATTCAATCTTTTTTGGGGTTGTACAACCGGTTTGTGATTGTCCTCCATTAGGATCGTGTGCATACAAAAAGTTGGACTTATTCCCTTCAAGTCTTCAATGGACCAACCAATGGCACGCTTATGCTTCCGCAAAATTCTCAACTGCTTCTCTTGTTGTAACTCACTCATGCTTGCACTAATGATAGCAGGATTATCATCTTTTTCACCAAGGAATACATATTTTAAGTGAGGAGGCAGCTGCTTGAGTTCAATAAGTGGTGTCTCTTTCTTTTTCTCTAGGAGTTCCTTTTCATTCCCATTCAACTCTTTCCATCTAATGCGAAAGCGGGAGGAGTGAGATGGTGATGCTTCTAACATGGCTAAAACTTGCTTTTCCCTTGAGTCTTCACTATTTTTAACAACATCTTAGGGTAGGCATAACACTCTTTCTAGCGGCAAAATGGGTACTTGATGCTCAACTTCTTGATCGACTATTGAATCGAATATCTCGATTCGGTTGGACCCTTATCTTTCTTTAGAATGTTCCATGGCTTTTAGGATTTTAAAAGTAAATGTTTCCTCATTTACTTTCAAGGTTAAGGTGCCATCCGCCACATCAATCATAGCTTGCCCTGTTGCTCAGAACGGTCTCCCCAAGATCAAAGGGATATCATTGTCTTCATCCATGTCCAGTACCACAAAATCAACTGAGAAAATGAACTTATCCACTTTGACCAACACATCTTCCACCACTCCAAATGGGTGTTTCATTGAGTGGTTTGCAAACTGTAACATCAGCTGTGTGTCTTTGAGTTTTCTAATGCCTAACCTTTTGTATAGAAAGAGGCATAAGACTCACACTTGCCCCAAGATCACACAGGGCCTTTGCAAAAGTTCTATTCCGAATAGTGCAAGGGATAGAGAAGCTTCCAGGATCCTTGAGCTTAGGTGGTAGCTTCGACTGTAGAATAACACTGCACTCTTCAGTAAGCATCACTGTTTCACCGCTGATTTTCCTTTTCTTTGACAGAGTCTCCTTCATGAACTTGGCGTACGTCGGCATCTGCTGTAGTGCTTCTGCAAAAGGAATGTTAATTTTCAATTTTTTAAAAACATCAAGAAACTTACCAAATTGTTTTTCTGTTTCTTCCCCTTTTAACCTTTGAGGGAATGAGAGTTGAATTTCAGGCTTTGACATAGTTTCCTTTTTCTGCGCCACAAGTTCTTCCTCTTTTTCACAACTAATATCTCCCTCAACTGATGTCGGGGTAACTATTTCCTCCAAGTGGGTTGGGATTGAAGCACTTCCACCCTTTTTTTCTTCAGGTGGTGTTGGTTCACTTACTTTGCCACTCCTTGTTGTCACGACATTAACATTGTTTCGCTGATTTGGAACTGTCACTCGGCAAGTTTCCGGGTGCTCTTTGTGCTTGCTGATGAGCAATTTGACCCACTTGGGTCTCAAGATTCTTGATAGAGGCTGATTGATTTTTCTGGATGGCTTTTGACTCTTTAATGAAAACACTTGTGTTTGTTGCCAACTTCTCAATAGCAATCTCCCAAGCAGCTTTACGCGATGGTGCTTGATTTGTTTGAGCTCATTGTTGGCTTTGGGATTCACCCTGTTGATCTTTCCATGAAAAATTTGGATGATTTCTCCAACCCGAATTGTACGTACTAGAGTAAGGATTATTTAGTATTCCGTTGTTACCCACAAAATTCACCTTTTCTGGTTCTTCTGTGTCATCATCCTCTGGTACTTCAAATGCGCCATTTTGATGTGCTCCCCCACAAAAATCACAACTTCTATGTTTCAATAATTTGACAAGGGCCATTTGGGGTTGTATATTTAGAGCTTCCATCCTTTTTTTTTTATTTTTTATTTATCTTCGCATCGATAACTTCTTCTATTTGTTTTGAGAGTAACTTTCCTTGAGCCAACCCGACATCCATAACACTCAATTCGAACATACCACTTTTTGACCCACCACCTCTATCATACAACGTAATTTGCTCATTTGATGCCATAATCTCAATAATTTTTTGTGCTTCTGATGCGATCTTGTAATTCAAAGAACAACCTGCTATAACATCCAACATAATTCTGGTGCTCGGCCTCAACCCATTGCAGAATATTTGCATTTGAGTAGTGTTGTCATAAGCATGATTGGGGCATCCTGCTAGTAAACTCTTGAACCTCTTGTAAGTGTCACGAAGTGATTCTCCTTTTTTCTGTTTGTAACCAGAAATCTCTTGCCTTTTTCTGACAAACACAACTGTGGGAAAGTATTGTTTTAAGAATTTGTCTTCAAGATCGTCCCATGTGGTTATGCTACTAGAGGGTAAAGAATTTAGCCACTCATTAGCATAATCTTTTAATGATAATGGAAATAGTCTCAACCTCTTGCCTTCTTCATTTTTACCATCCACCTTCACTGTCTCACATAGTTCAAAGAAGTTTGTGAGATATCTATTTGCATCTTCATTATGTTTACTGGAAAAATGAATCTCCTTCAACTCTCAGTACAGGACGAGACTTATTTCAAATTTGTTGAATGTAACTTGTTGGTTATGGATAGCCAACCGAGCACGGTTTATATCACGATTCCCATACTCCCCGACAACGACGCCAAAAACTTAATAACGTTTCAGTAAGTGTACTGAATCGTTGCAAGTAATAAGTAAAACGGTAGTACCAAGTGTCGAACTCAAGGATTGTGTTTTACTATCGAATTATATTTAATTACTGAAATTGATTAAAAAGTTTCCGAATTGATTTAAGTAATATTTGAAATAACTAGTGTAGTAGAATTGAACTTTTATAATGAAAAAATGCCAAGGATGAGTTTCTCTTTGAGTGCAACCTTGTTTCTAATTTGATCATAGTTACTAAATTCCTTTATTGAATTAATACCGAATTTTCTTTAGTATTGTTGCCCTAATGTCTTAGTGACATAACCTTTAATTCCAAAATAACCCATAATTCCTTAGTGGATTTAAAATTAGGATTAAACTTTATAGTACAAATATTCTCTTTTTAAACTGCTGCTTCTGCAACTAATTCAATTGGTTTCATGACCTGCATCTATCCCTAGACTACAATCTCATGAGTTTGTCATCTCAAGCATTCGTAAAGTCCACTTCTGTTTCAAAATATGAATCGTAGAACATTTTAGAGTTGATCAGGCAATAAAAAACATTAAGCACAGAGATGAGAAAAATAATTCAATAAATTTATTCATATAACTAGGAATTCAATCAGACAAATAAGGGTTTCATCTTGTTTCACTCATCCCTAACAACTAGAGTTTAGTTACTCATTACAGAGATTAAAGAGATAGAGATTAAAGAAGAATTACAAGAAAGATTCATGAATGATTCTTGATAAAACTCCTTCAATGGTGTAGAACAGCCGTCTCTGAGCTTCTTTGCTAGGGAACAAGTCTCTGGGCTTCCCAATTGACAAAAGGATCCCTAAAAATTAGGAAAAACTCGGTTTTATGCATTATGCAGCGCGCCACGCGCCTCAGGCGCATGACTTGCGCTCTAGGCACATTTAAATATAATCAACAATGCATAAATGCGATTCAAGCGCATAACTTCTGATGTCTGACATTTATTGCATTTTGTTACTCTTTTGAGTCCCAATTTGGTTTCGGTGTATGAAAGTTGTAGCTATGGATTTTGGTTTTCATTTGCACTTGATTTGACTCCAATTGGTCATCTAAAACTCCAGATATGGTAGAAATACTCCATGTAGGTCATGTTGATTTTTACTTAAAATTCAGCACTGCACTAATACAAAGAAATAACATAAAACTACATAGAAATTTGTACTTAATCAAGAAAATAAGAAGATAAACATTTTATTACATCAAAGAATGAAAATCACCAAAATATATTAAATAACTCCTTAAATTAATTGGTGATTGTCTATAAATAAGACTAAAAACAGTAAAGAAATATGTATATGATGAATAGTTATCAACATTCAATCTGACATACCAGTTCTATCACAAACACGAGAAAAGAGGTTGAATTGTGTTTGCCAAAGTTTAAAACTTTTTGCTGATTTGATGAAGGGTGATTGTTTTTTTTGAATTAGTTGGTTTAGTAGCAATCGAATTTAGAGGCAACAAATAATGATAACATAAATATTTGGACCAATAGATTTATCCTGGTTCAATACTAACTTGGCTACATCTAGTCCCCTTGTTCAGAAAGCTTTTATCCACTAATTCAAATACTTTGAATTACAAAATACCTGATCCTCTAAGTCAGTCTTCCCAAACATCCTAACAATCCCATACTTTTGAGGAACAAACCACCTTAACTATACCAGCCAAGCCTTCTTCTAACAACCTCACAACCCAAGTTTGAAAAAGGAACTAAACCACTATCGGGTTGGAGTCAAAAGATTGGAACTTGAGTAGTTGCTTCTAAAAAAGCTGATAATAATAACGCTCACAATTTAAGAAAAGAACACTCAAAAAATATTTCTAACTTGAATAAGTGTTTCTTTCTTGGAACTCAAAGATGAATTTGAAAATTTGAGCTTACGAGTTCTTCCACTCTTTTATGATTTTTGATGCTATTCTTCTTCAATCTTGAGTATCTATTTATAGTTAAAATTTGGGGCTCAATTTAGGGCTTGTTTAATTCTGAATTGTATCTTCTTTATATTTAGTTTGTAATTTCTTGAGATGGATTCTGTTTGTATTTTAATTAGATTGAGTTTGTAAATTCTTCAGATTGATTATATTCATATTTTGTTGTAGATAAATCTTGAAAAAATCTTCTTAGAATCTTGATCAAATCTTAATCAAATCTTGATTAAATTGTTTTCAAATCTTGACCATATTTTCTTTTCAATTTGGTCATAGATTTTCTTCAATTGTAAAATTGAATCAAATTTTATTTTAGATTTTCATCAATTATAATTTTGAATGAAATCTTTTTTTAGATTTTTTTCAATTATAAATTTTAATAAAATCTTATTTTAGATTTTCTTCGAAAACATTAATCTTCTTTCATACTCTTAGAAGTCAAATATATTGTTCTCATAAAATACTTTTGTTAACATGAAAACTCGAAATGTAAAACCATCTTGATTCCAACAATCTCCCCCTTTTTGGAGATGACAAAACTTGTATTTTTTATAACAACTTTTCTTTAAATTTCTTTGACTCCTCTTAACTTAGAGCTCCCCCTAAGTCTAAATATCATTTTCTCCTCATTTTATCAAATATATTTTCTTCCCCTTTTGTCATCAGACAAAAAGAATTGAAAGTGAAACTTGCTCCTTTTTTTCTTTTTTTGTTTATTTTTTTAATAACGTAAATATATTACAAGAAAATATAAAAACTAATTTAAAACTAAAGTATTTTGAAGTTGTCAAAACATCAGTCAGGTGTGAAGGTAAGTTTTAGGTTTTTGTTGATGAAATCAAATATATCTTCAGATAGAGGTTTGGTGAGTATGTCAGTCCATTGGTGTTCAATGTCTACAAACTGAATGTTTAGTACCCTTTTTGAACAAAGTCCCTAATGAAGTGGTGTTTGATCTCTATGTGTTTAGCTCTAGAATGTTGGATATGGTTTTTGGTTAGATAAATGACAGAAGTGTTATCATGATAGATGAGAATGTTGGTTTCTAGGATTTTGTAGTCTTCTAGTTGATGTTTCATCCAAAGTAGTTGAGAACTGCAGCCAACAGCTGAAATGTACTCAACCTCTGCCATTGATGTTGCATTAGTGTTTTGTCTCTTACTTGACCATGATATTAAGTTGTCACTGAAAAAGGTGCAATTTCCACTAGTACTCTTTCTCTAAAGTTTATCTCCAGCATAATCAAAATCACAGTTGAAGTAGAAATGTTGCTTTACAAGGAAGAGGGTTTGAATTGGAAAGTTGTCTTTTTCCAATTAACACTTAAAAAATAACTCAAGAATGATCTTTGTTACTAAGACAAAAATGGAGAACGTTCTTGATTTTGGAAACAGAAAAGGAAGAACGTTCTTGGTTAGTTTTAAAAGGTAGAACGATCTTAATAGTAAAGGCAAAAAACGGAGGATCCCTCAGAAGAAGAAGACTTGGCAGGATGAAGAACAGGTTGAGGAGAAGGAGGAGGAACAAGTCTAAGTTTTGGAGCAAGTTGTTTTGTCATCTAGGTGCACAGTAGGGTGGACTCCGAATCTTGTTGAGTTTGGCGTGCCATGATGGTTTGAGGGCAGCCATGATCTCGAAGTTGGTGGGTTCATTTGGTGGAGAAGGAGGAGGAGGCATGTGAGGAGCGGGAGTGGTGGAGTTTCTAGGTGTGGAGGCAATGATGACAGGTGGTGAAAGATTAGAGAGGGTCATCTGGATAAGATTGAGGATAAGATTGAAGGTTGTGAAATATAGAGAAAGTGTGGAGAAAGTTGGGTTTAGTAGGTGAACTTTCTCAGTTTTCAACACAACGTTCTTGACCAGTTTCTGCTACTGCTTTAGGAAATTCATGTGAGGACTGTGGTGATGCTGGGTCTGGAGCTGGAGCAGCAGATCTTCTTTTTGAGGAGCATTTCCTTTTCAGTGATGATGGAAAAAATGATGAATGAGCACTTGCTTCAGAATATGTTTTCTTCATATGAGAGATATTCTTGGAAGAAAACATGGAGATTTTTATCAAACTTTTCTCATTGTTGAGAGGAATTTGAAAGTGCTTGAAGATTCTAGTCAGAATCATCCCATAAGGTACAATATTTTTCTGTAGTCCTTATTTGCAGCAGTTATCATATGATGGATAATGATGTGAGGAAGGTTGAGGCGCTTGCAATTTAGGAGATGATGGATGATTAGATCATCATTGTCTGACACATACTCATGGCTTCCACAGTGAGGAAGTATGGTATGGTGGCTGATGCTGTTGAAATTTTTTGGAAGGGGTTTGATGAAAGTTGAAAGTTGACGCATAGACCCTTCTTGAAAAAGATCAGGGAGTACCTCTGTCTTGTTTAGATTCAAGGCGTCGTACTTTTTTTCTCCAAAAACAGCAGGGCCTTCAGTGGGGAGGTTTAGGATGGAGGCCAATGATTCTGGGGTTAATTTTATCTCTATCCCCTTAACCTTTGAGATGATCAGAGACTTGTCAGAGAAGGTCCTTGCTTGACAGTAAAAAGCCTTGATGACATCTGGATAAAAGCATTCTAATGTTTGTAGGAAGAAAGTCCAGTCCAAAACATCAGTGTGATGTTTTATAGTGTTTCCATCTATTATCACGTTGTCAAAAACAATAACTTTTCCAACTCCAATAGGGCGTTGAGCCCATTTCTCTTTGTAAAGCTTAGATATAGAGGAAGGAAACAAAGAGATGTTTTTGGTGTTGTGGAGAGGAGAATGTTGGGGGTCAGAAAGAGATAGTTTCTGAAACGGAGAACGTTCAGGTATTGGGGAACGTTATGGAGATTGTGTTTCAACAGAAGGAAATCGATTTTGTTTGGTTCGTTTAGGAGCCCTTGATTTTGTCTTCTGAGGGACCTTTAGATTCTTTTTGGCAAGGAATTGGGAGATGGTGCTGGTGGATTTTTTCTTTATGATTTTGGAAGGAGGTTGAGATGGCTATGATGAAGAGAGTATTTCATTTATGTTTTTCCTTTTCTGGTTGGGAAAAGTAGTGAATGATGGTTCAGAAGAAATGGTTTGACTTGGTGGTTGTGTGGGAAATACAGTTGAGATGGGTCTGAGAGGAAGGGATATAGGGCTAGATTCTCTAGAGGATGAAGATGACGAGTCTGATGATAAGGGCATTTTTATCAGTGAAGGTTTGGGTGGTGGTGATAGAGAACGACCGCGAAATGGAGGAGAGGGTGGTGGTGATGGTGATTCTGTGTAAGCGTTTTTGCGTGTACAAGACTTTGTTCTGTCCATTTTGAATTTTTGAAATTTTCAGAGAGTCATAAGCGTTCTGAGGAAGATGAAGATAGTTGAAAGGGTTTGTGAGATACTTCAGCAGAAACCGTTCCTTATTTAGAAAGAAAAAAAAACTAATGATGATGAAAACCTAGGGAAGGAGGATGAAAGGATGCAACGCATCATTTGACAGTGTGTCAGAGCGTTTTTTGGAGGCAGGGGAAAATAGCATTAAATGCCAAGACTTTCCTTTTTGACTTTGCCTGCGCAGAGAAGAAGTGACAACGCATGGGAGAAAGTTGTTTCCGAAAACGGAGAAAGATAACTGAAAAACGGAGATTGATAAACGTTCTCTGTTTCTGCAGAAGCAGAATTTTAATGAGAAATCACTGGATTTCTCACGAATTTCAGTCTTTCTTTAATTGAATTAAAACTATCCTCAACTAAATGCTTTGTAAATATATCAACAAGCTGATTTTGTATATCAACAAAGATTAATTCAACGTTTTTCTTTCTAACATGATCACGAATAAAATGGTGTTTAATTTCAATGTGTTTTGATCGTGAGTGCTGAAATGGATTTTTAGACAAATTGATAGCTGTTATTATCACAGTAAATTGGAACGTTAGAATAAATTACAAAGAAGTCTTCAAGTTGATTTTTTATTCAAATTACTTGGGAGCAACAATTTGCTGCTCATACGTATTCAGCTACGGTAGTTGATAGTACAATTGTATTTTGCTTCCTACATGACCAGCTGATTAAGGCTTCTCACAGGAACTTGCATGACCCACTTGTGCTTTTTCGTTCAATTTTATCACCAGCACAATCAGCGTCGCAGTAAGCTACAAGTTCAAAATGACTAACTTTTCTATACCGAAGGCCAAGATTAGTAGTACTGATAAGATATCTAAAAATTCTTTTTACAACAGTTAAATGTGATTCTTTAAGATCAGATTGAAATCTAGCACATAATCCTACTGCAAATACTTTGTCAGGTCTACTAACAGTTAGGTATAACAACGATCCTATCATGCCTCTATATTCCTTCTCAGAAACAAATTTTCCATTTTCATCTTTGTCTTATGAAGAAGATGGATGCATGGGTGTAGTCATGATTTTGGCTTCATTCATTTTATATTTTGTTAAAAGATCTTTTGTATAATTTTCTTGACAAATAAAAATGCCATTATCATGTTGCTTGATTTGTAAACCAAGAAAGTATCTTAACTCCCCCATCATGCTCATTTCAAATTCACTTTGCATGAGTTTTAAAAAAGCATCACAGATTTTTTCATTTGTTGAACCAAAGATAATATGATCAACATACACTTGAACTATGAGTAAATCATTTTTATCATTTTTCTTAAAAAGTGTAGTGTCAATGTTTCCTCTAGAAAATCCATTTTTGATTAAGAATGTAACACCCCGAGTTTAAAACACAACGCGAGTGTATTTTTTTTAAAAAACGAATACATAAATAAAAGAGTTTTCAGAATTACGTTTCAAGGAAATTTAAATCAATTCAAATTAAATATCATTCGTTTTTGTAATCAAAAATAGTAAGGTAATTAGAACAACAACATCACCATTAAATCGATTGAGATATTTGGGAGAAATTGATCTTTATAATATGCTAAAATAAAGATACATCAAACTGGATTCTCAATCCACCAAAATATTCATCAGAGTGTGGAAAATTTTTACAATAATTCCCAAAATAAATATTTACAACCACTGAGCTCAAAATCCTATACATAAGTCTACTCTGATCATACACTAAGCTATGGTAGCACGGTCTCCACCGCCTTATCCGCAAGTCTTATCATCACCCGGCTGTCCATCCCTTTACGTAGCCCACAATGTAAAGATCAAGGAACATTAACGACGTTCCCTGTCGTTAGTGTGACCGTCGGGGGTACGGGTTTGATTCACATCTGAGGGCAAAGCCCAATTTTCCACAATAATTGTAAAGGGTCACTTACCGAAATTAACAATTACCACATAGCATTTATATCAGCAATCACAAACATATTCATGGCATATCATATAACAATGATGATAAATAAGGATGCTCAATTTTGAAATACATGACATTCGTACTTTTCAAAACAGCAACCAAATAAATATGAAAATTATGTTGTAAGCACAAACATCAAATCAGCAGTCACACCAATTCATCAGAAATTCCATAATCTATAAAGTACTTACACACACAATTTTCAAACATCACATACCCAAAACGTGACCCACCGGTCAATCACCCAATGCAATATGTATATGCTCATATATACAATTTTCTTGGAATTACCAAGGTGCAGTCGCTCAACAGACCAGCACAATTTAACGGCCCTCAAGACCAGGGTGCAATCGCTCAACAGATCAGCACCAGTGCAGACGCTCAACAGTCCAGCACTCGTGCAGTCGCTCAACAGACCAGGACGTTTGACATAAACCAAGGTACAATCGCTCATCAGATCAGTACGTAGTGCAGTCGCTCAACAGACCAGCACTCGTGCAATCGCTCAACAGATCAGCATGTGGCTGCGCATTTCAGGGTACAGACGCTCAACAGTCTAGTACCAGTGCAGTCGCTCAACAGACCAACACTTATATACCAAGGTACAATCGCTCAACAGATCAGTATCTAGTGCAGACGCTCAACAGTCCAGCACTCGTGCAATCGCTCAACAGATCAGCACGTGGTTGCGCATTACTCTATGGCCCATCGCGGGTACCACTTGACTCTGCAATGCATGAATATGCAGTGTTTCACTTCTCTGGAAACAGTATGCAAAATCAGGAAATTCATGCCTTTCAATCATATTTAAAATAACTCAGCACAGTCAAAATTATCATCATCACAAACATGACCAAACAGCCAAGTAATCATCAACATTTGAAATGTTTTCTCAACCTCTTGAAAATTTCAAACACATTGTTAAAAACTGAATTTTTTGGAATTTACGAATATGTATTCGAATACAGCTTCTCTGTATTCGAATACATAAGCCAAAAACAGAACCAGAATGATCAGCCTCAGAACATCAGAAACCGAACCAGAATGAGGATTATCAGAGGAAAAACAGAATGATTCACTAGAATAATCAGAAGCAGAAACAACAGAATGATTCTTACTAGAATCATCAGAAGCAGAAACAACAACATGATTCATACCAGAATCATCAGAAACAACACAGAATGATTCATCCAGAATCATCAGAAACAACACAGAATGATGTTGGAACCAAGTTGGTTCTAAATAATCTGGATTTGGATGTGTACAAATACACTTGATGGAATCTTATTTTGAAGTTGAATTACTACAGTAAAAACCATCAGAAGATGAATGTATTAGAGGATACATTCTGAATTTACAGAAGATGCATTTCTGGAATTATCAGAAGATAAACCAGAATGTCCAAAACCGACCAGAAGATAACTTTGGAGGCTTATATCAAACAGAAACAAAATCAGAAGAACATCTGGAAAACACCAGAGGGAAGCCTGCCATAATATGAATTGCTCCAAACAAGAATGATTCAAATATCAGAAGCAATCAAGAAGTTATACTGATTAGAACATAGCATGGCAGTGTAATTTCAACACAGTCCAGACTTGTCCAGAAGTGACCAGAAGATATCTTTGATGGACTATATCAGAGGGAATAAATATCAGAAGATTCTTTGGACCATACTTATGTGAAGCCTGCAATGTGTAGAGTTGTTCCAGGCCATAAGTTGTCAAAAGCAAGAAGTAATCCAGGAGATAATTTGACCAGAACATGGCATGATAGTCGAATTTTGAATAACCCAGACTTCGCCCAGACTTCATCCTGAATTGATCAGAAGAAACACAGAATGATTCATGCCAGAATCACCAGAAGCAGAAAACATGATGATTATCAGAATCATCAGAAGCAGAAAACATGATGATTATCAGAATCATCAGAAGCAGGAAACATGATGCTTATCAGAATCATCAGAAGCAGAAAACATGATGATTATCAGGATCATCAAAAGCAGGAAACATGATGATTATCAGAATCATCAGAAGCAGAAAACATGATGATTATCAGGATCATCAGAAACAGGAAACATGATGATTATCAGAATCATCAGAAGCAAAACAGAATCAGAATCAGAAAACAGAACCAGAATCATAATGATTAATACCAGAATCAGAAAACAGAACCAGAATCAGAATGATTAACATCAGATTCAGAAAACAGAAATCCTTCCTATGTATTCGATTACAGGGGCTCGTAGTCGAATACAAGTTTGAAAACTTGAGTAAAACAGAAGTTTGACAGGTTGTATTCGAATACACTCATGTTGTATTCGAATACACCTTCGAAAACAGTAAAATTTTCCTAAGACTTCAACACATTTCAAACTGTTTTCTTTTGAAAAACCAACCTAACACCAGAATCATAATTACCCCTATTTAGAAACCTCAAAACTCAGAACATTTTCATTAAACAACAACAACAGATTTTTCAGAAATAACACTTCCACCATTTTAAATCCCTTTTCTTTTGAAACCATCATCAACACCAGATTGTTTAACAAAACACATCAAAAACACAGAATCACTAAAACCAGAAAGTCAACCACAAAACAGTCCCACACAAACTAACTCAAGCATTTGGATCATCTCCAATACAACACCAACAAAGTCATCATTCAAACACAACAGAATGATTTCTTACTCAACACAACAAACAATACATCATCAACAAAGCAACACAATAAGTTCCTTCACTGAAAACAGCAGGAACATCAAAACAGTTTGATTTCCAAAACATAACACAATGTTTTTCACAACATAACCCAATAATCATTCATCACACATGCATTTACAGCCCTAAATGCAAATCTAGACAGTTGGAAGGTGCCCTTACCTTAGTTACGTTCCCTTAACTCGTACGCTTCTGCGACAAAAGTCGACGATACTCCCGTTTCGCATTCGCCGCTACGAAAGTTAGTTCTTTAGCTCCGTAACGATCAGAGGAATGACTTTCGTACTCGAAGCTTTTTGATTCGACACTCAGATTTTCAAGAAAATGGCTTTTGAGTAAACTATTTTTCTTCACCAACACTCAGAAATATCAAAAGAAGAAGAAAATACTAAAACAGAAACTGGCGCGTAGAGGAAAGAAGAAAAAGCTTCTCACTTAAATATCTTCATAAATGCAAACTGACACAGTCAGAGGAGAGAAGAATTTGTTTCTTTGTTAATAAATATCTACGCCACCTCACCCAACACTTGTATTAAAATATCTTTTGATCCTCCAGCACTTAACCCGTTTCATCGAAATTAGCAGAGAATATCTTAATTAACGGCCCGATAATTTAATTACTCGAAATTAAATTAATTCATCAATTATCCAATAATTTTAATTCCACCTCCAAAACAAATACATATATATATATATATATATATATATTGAATATTTTACAAATATTCTCAAAATACACTTAAAATTAAATCTGAATTTAATTTTAAATTTAAGGGTCTTACGAAGAAGGAACTCAATCTTTCATACCAAGCTCTTGGTGTTTGTTTTAAACCATATAGAGCTTTGGTAAGTTTGAAAACATCATTTGGTTTCAATTGATCTTGAAAACCAGGAGGTTGTCGTACATAAACTTGTTCATTTAAAAATGCACTTTTAACATCCATTTGAAAAAGTTTTATGAGTTTATGAGATGCATATGCAAGAAGTATTCGTATAGCCTCTAACTTTGCAACTGGCGTGAAAGTTTCATCATAATCTATGCCTTCTTGTTGATTGTAACCTCGAGCAACCAGCCTGGCTTTGTTACGAACAACCTTACCTTCTTCATCCAGTTTCTTTTTGAATACCCATCTTGTTCTTGTGATTGTTTGGTTCTGAGGATCTGGAACAAGATCCCAAACTTCATTCTTTTCAAACTCAAAAAGTTCTTCTTTCATTGCATCTATCCAAGATTGATTAACAATGGCTTCTTTGATTGACTATGGTTCGATTTGGGAGATCATTGCCATGTTGCTATTGTTATCTTCTTTAAAAGACATTCTGGTTCCAATCCCATCAGCTGTATTTCCAATAATCTAATTTTGGAGATGATCACTGATTAGTCTCCAGCTTTTGGGAGGAGAATGAAATTGAGACTGTTTATCAATCTGGGTTTCCAAGGGAACATTCTGCTGCTGCTGTCCAAAATGTTCTTCTTCTCCATCATATTTCTTGCTTATTTCCAAATCATCAAATTTATCAAATAATACATGTATATTAATTTCAACAACTTTTGTTTTGAGATTAAACACACCATATCCTTTAGATTTGGTTGAGTAACCCAAAAATATGGCTTTGTCTGATTTAGCATCAAACTTTCCAAGATTTTCTTTGTTGTTCAAAATGTAACAATAACAACCAAAAATGTGAAAATATGAAATGTTTGGCATTATGTTTTTCCAGATTTCATATGATGTTTTTTTTGATGATTTTTCTTATTGATACACAGTTTAAAATGTAGCATAAAGTATTGATAGCTTCAGACCAAATGTATTTTTCAACATTCGATTCTTCCAAGATTGTTCTTGCCATTTCTTATAATGTTCTATTATTTCTTTCAACAACACTATTTTGTTGAGGGGTTCCTGCATAAGATAGATTATGAGAAATGCAAAGTTCTTCGAAGAAGGTTTTAAAAGAGGCATTTATGAATTCTCCTCCATGATCACTTCTTATAGAAATGATATTGGAATCTTTTTCATTTTGTACCATTTTGCAAAAGTTTTTGAAAGCATCTAATGCATCATCTTTGTGTTTTAAAAATAAAACCCAAGTGTATCGTGAATAGTCATCAACAATAACAAAATCATATCTCATTCCACCTAGACTTGTTGTTTTAATAGGACCAAAGAGATCTATGTGAAGCAGCTCAAGGATTCTGTTTCATGAAATCAAATCCTTTGGAAGAAAACTACTTTTAACTTGTTTTCCTTTAGCACAAGCTTCACATACTTTGTCTTTATCAAAATTAATTTTTGGTAGTCCTATAACAAGTTCTAGTTTAAAAATCTTTGAAATTGTTTTCATACTGATGTGTCACGTCCTCTTGTGCCATATGCATTTATCTTTGTTTATGGACATGAAGCAGGTTTCATCAGGTAGTTCTTCAAGGTATAAAACATAAAGATTTTTCTTTCTTATACTTGAAAAAATGAGTTCGCAAGTTTTGTTTTTAACTTCACAGAAATTTGGTTTAAAGATAATCTCGAAGCCATTATCACATAATTGACTTATGCTTAAGAGATTATGTTTCAGACCTTCTATATATTGAACATCAGAAATTTGAGCTGAGTTTTTCTTACCAATGGTTCCTTTACCATTGATTTGAGCTTGGTTATTGTTACCAAAGGTTACTGAACCTCCTTCTTTCTTTTCAAATGACATGAAACAATTTTTATCTCCTGTCATATGTCTTGAACAGCCACTGCCCAAGAATCATGGCCTTTTCTTGACAAGTTGAAATTCATCCTTCTTAAGGTGTTATATCAACTTTAGGTACCCATTTTGTCTTGGGTCCTTGAGAGTTAGTTTTAAGTTTGGATTTTCTTTTGATATAATAGGCTGATTCATTGTGACCATTTTTAGAGCAATGGGAACATTTTAGTGTTTGAAAATTTCTGGAAAGCTAAGAATTGATAGGTGTTGGTAATATCCCAAAATGTTCTCTTTTTAAAATTTTTGGAGAATGTTTCTGTCCAGAACGTTCTCCCTTTTTCAGGTTGCTTGGGTAACATTTTCCCGTTTTTTGGTTTTGAAAACTGTTTGTTTTTATTCCAAATTGTTTCAGATTTATAAAATTTCTTTTGTTTTTGATTTTATCATCTTTTTTTTCTCTTTTTGATGATGTTTTGTTTGTTGTGTTGAGTAAGAAATCATTTTGTTGTGTTGAATGATGATTTGTTTGGTGTTGTTTTGGAGATGATCCAAATGCTTGAGTTAGTTTGTGTGGGACTATTTTGTAGTTGACTTTCTATTTTGGTGATTTGAGAAAACCAGTGATGGTTATTCTGGTAGTGATGATTCTGTTTCTGATTGTGTTTTGTTAAAAATCTGTTAATGATGTTTAATGAAAAATGTTCTTAGTTTTGAGGTGTCTAAAGAGTGATAAATATGATTCTGGTGTTGGGTTGGTTTTTCAAAGGAAAAGGTGTTGAAAATGTGTTGAAGATGCAGGAAAATTTCACTGAAGTCGATGGTGTATTCGAATACGGCTTGAGTGTATTCGAATACAGCCTGCAAAGCTTCTGTTATCTTCAGATTTTTGAACTTGTATTCGACTACGACCCACTGTAGTCGAATACAAATTTGTCAATTTTGCTTTTGACTTAGCATCTGTATTCGACTACGACCCTCTGTAGTCGAATTCAGATTTGCAACTTTTGCCACTGACTTCGCATCTGTATTCGACTACGACAACCTCGTATTCGAATACAGAATGCTGATTTTTCGCTGTTTTAGCTTCTGTATTCGAATACAAGGGAGCTGTATTCGAATACAGATTCATGTTTTTCAGAAATTCAAGTTTTAAACATTGTTTTAAGTGTTGGGGTACCTTGGGAAGGTTGGTGGTGAATAAAAATGGAATTTTGGTGATAGTTTTGAAGTGGTGGTGATAAAGTTTTTGAGACTTTACTGAAGTTATGGAAATTCTGACTTTTGCACTGGGAAAGCCTTTGTATTCGAATACAAGGAGTCTGTATTCAAATACAGGGTGTTGATTATGCTCTGTTTGGCTTCTGTACTCGAATACAATGAAGCTGTATTCGAATACAGATTCGTTTTTCCAAAAATTGCAGTTTTAAAACACTGGTTCTGAATTTTGGGAGTTGGGGAAAGACTTTTGATAATTAAGAATGGAACCTTGAGGTAATGCGAAGTGATAATGTTTGCTTAAATGGTTAGTCATTGATGTGTAGATGATGATATTGATTGTGTCGAAATGTTTTGAAAAATGATGGAAATGTATGAATTTTACTGATGTTGCATACTGTTTCCAGTGAGGTGAAACACTGCATACTCATGCATAGCATAGTCATGTGGTACCCGCGATGGGCCACAGAGTAATGCGCAGCCACGTGCTGATCTGTGAGCGATTGCACGAGTGCTGGTCTATTGAGCGACTGCACTAGGTACTGATCTGTGAGCGATTGTACCTTGGTCTATGTCAAACGTGCTGGTCTGTGAGCGACTGCACGAGTGCTGGTCTGTGAGCGACTGCACTAGTGCTGATCTGTGAGCGATTGCACCCTGGTCTTGAGGGCCATTAAAATCTTACATATGTAAATGTGCTGGTCTGTTGAGTGACTGCACCTTGGTGAATCCAAGAGGGTGTTTTCATGAGCATATACATATTGCATCGGGGTGATTGACCGGTGGGTCACGTTTTGGTTATATGATGATGGTTGAAAATTGTTGTGGGTGTAAGTACTTTTTGAAATCTGGAATTTCTGATGAATTGGTGTGATTACTAAACTGATGTTTGTGCTTACAACATGATTTTCATATTAAATTGGTTGCTGTTTGAAAAGGTACAAATGTCATGTATTTTCAAAATTGAGCATCCTTATTTATCATAATTGTTTTATGATGTGCCATGAATATGTCTGATATTGCTGATATAAATGCTATGTGGTATTTGTTAATTTCGGTCGGTGACCCTTTACAATTATTGTGGAAAATTGGGCTTTGCCCTAAGATTTTAATCAAACCCGTACCCCCGACGGTCACACTAACGACAGGGAATGTCGTTAATTTTCCTTGATCTTTACATTGTGGGCTATGTAAAGGGATGGACAGCTGAGTAAAGATAAGACTTTTGGATGATGCGGTGGAGACCGTGCTACTATAGCTTAGTGTATGATCAGTTTAGACTTATGTATAGGGTTTCGAGCTCAGTGGTTGTAAATATTTATTTTGGGAATTATTGTAAAACTTTTCCGCACTCTGATAAATATTTTGGTGGATTGAGAATCCAGTTTTGATGTATCCTTATTTTAGTATGTTATAAAGATCAATTTTCCAAAAATATCTCATTCGATTAATTGTGATGTTGTTGTTTAATTACCTTACTATTTTGGATTACGATGTCGAATGATATTTAATTTGAATTGATTTTAATTCCCTTGAAAGTAATTCTGAAAACTCTTTTATTTATCTATTCCTTTTTTAAAAAAAAAAATACACTCGCGCTTTGTTTTAAACTCGGGGTGTTACACTTGGCTTGAAAGGGGTTTGAATTGGAAAGCTGTCTTTTTAAAATGTTCCTGTTAACACTTAAAAAATAACTCAAGAATGATCTTGGTTAATAAGACAAAAATGGAGAACGTTCTTGATTCTGGAAACAGAAAAGGATGGACGTTATTGGTTAGTTTTAAAAGGCAAAACGATCTTAATAGTAAAGGAAAAAAATGGAGAACGCTCTGAAAAACACAGAACGTCCTGGTTTGTTTTAAAACAGAAAGTTGTTTTTTCAACTTCAGTAAATAAAGAGTTGAATGTAAATAAAGTTAAGGAAGAGATAACACAAAGAGATTTATCCTGGTTCATCCAACTTGGGTTACGTCCAGTCCTCACACTAGTGAGTTTTTCCACTAAGTGTTTAAGACAAAGTACCTTCTTGGTTTTACAACTCCTAGCTCAGATCAACCTTGATCTTTGTTACAGGCTTTAATCTAATTCCACCCAGAAAGAGATTAATCAAATCACCTACCAACCTTAATAGGATTTCTTACAATTTATCCCAAACTATACTAAACTCTTATAGTTTGAGTTTTACAATAATGATGAGATTCTTTTGTTAGAATATGAGATGTCTCAACTCTTGTTTGAGATTCGATTCTTTACAAAGAATTTAGTACAATTATATCAGAGTAAGTAAGAATTGATAAGACTGATTCTGTTGAGTGATTTGAGAGTTTCAAGTATGTGAATGTGAATGATTTTATGAGACTAGTTAGCACTTTAACTTCTTGTTTTCCCCTGAGCTTTGGCCTTCCTTTTATAAGCGTGAGAGCAGTAAATGGAGGTCAATAGAGTCGTTGGTAGTGCTCTTGTTAGGCTTGACCAGAGGCAATATTTCTGATTAAAAATAATCAAGCTTTTGACTATTTTTAATTTCTGTTTTGACTGGGCTGAAACCTTTGTTCTTGATCAATATTCTTCTTTCTTACTCTGATTCTTTTTGCACTTGATGGTATCATCTGATTGTATTTTTTGGAGGTATCCTTTCATAGTATTTTTTGGAGGTATCCTTTGGTATCGTTTTCTGGAGGTATCATCTGGCATCGTTTTCTGAAGGTATCCTCTGGTGATGTCTTCTAGAGGTATCCTATGGAATGTCTTCTAGAGGTATCCTCTGGTGACGTCATTCTTTGGTGACGTCATCCTCTAGTGACATCATCCTCTGGTGATGACGTCATCCTCTGGTGGCAGCTTCGGGTAAGATCTTCTGTTTTCCAGATTGTGTCAAGAGTATTCTTTATTATGCTGATTTCTTGGTTTTCCTTGAATCCTATCTTTAAATTAAGACACTCAAAAGCACAAGTTAAATTAACATAATATTTAGAATCATAATTAACGATCTTTAATTAACTTTTGTTTATTATCATCAAAACTTTAAAAATGAGAGTTTGTCTTAACAATATTATCCACTAAGTTTGTACTTAGAAGATTTCTTGTAAAACAAGGTAAGGTTGGTTGTGCCTTTTAGGTATCTGAGGATTCACTTACAGTAGTTAAATGTGATTCCCTAGGGTCAGCTTGAAATCTTGCACATACACATACACTATACATGATGTCGGGTCTAGAAGCGGTAAGGTAAAGTAGAGATCTTATCATTCCTCTGTAGATTTTTTTGGGTCAACTTTTTGACATGAATCATCTTTTTCAAGTGAACAAGTAGGGTGCATTGGTGTAGCCATATGTTTGCAATCACTCGTCTTAAACTTTCTGAGAAGCTTTTTTTGTATATTTAGTTTGATGAATATATATACCTTTTTGACTTTGCTTAAGTTGTATCCTTAAGAAGAACTTAAGTTCTCTCTTCTTACTCATTTGAAATTCAAGCTGGATCAATTTAGAAAGTTCTTGGCAAAGAGTGCCATGAGTAGATCCAAAAATAATGTCATCTACATAAATTTGAATAATAAGAATGTCGTCTCTTTTTGATTTTTTTTTAGAAAGAGGGTATTATCTACTTGTCCTATTTCAAAGTTATTTTTAAGCAAGAAGTTACTAAGTCTATCATACCACGCCCTAGGTGCTTGTTTTAGACCATACAAAGATTTTCTAAGTTTAAAAACATGATTTGTAAATTCAGAAATTTCAAAATCTGGGGGTTGTTTAACATAGACTTCTTCACTTATATAACCATTTAGAAAAAGGCTATGATGAGCCACAAGATGAAGAGGGATTGTCTTAAGTTGAGAATGTGGTTTGACAAAGATAAGGAAGAGTGATCAACAACCTCTCACTCTTATCCATCAATGTTTCGATGATTTTATGTTTGAGAAGGTTGTCGGCGCTACTAATTCAGAGGAAGCTTGGGAGATTTTGGAGAAATCACTCCAAGGCATTGACAAAGTGAAGAGGATAAGACTTCAATCTCTAAGGAAAGATTTTGAAGCTTTGAAGATGAAGGATTCCAAATCAATTTTAGATTATTGCCTAAGGGTGAAGATAATTGTTAATCAAATTAAGAGATATGGAGACAAGATAGAAGATGTTTGTGTATTGGAGAAGATATTTTGATCTTTGACTCCTATGTTTGATTATGTGGTGTGTGTTATTGAGGAATCAAAAGATCTTGACTCATTGTCCATTGAGGAATTAGAAGATTTTTTGCAAGCTCAAGACGAAAGAATGAATAGAAGGCAAGAAGAGCCATTAGAGCAGGTTCTCAATACCAAAGTTTTGTTGAAGGATCATGGAAGATTTAATAATCAAAATGGACGTGGATGTGGAGAAGGAAGAAGAAATGGACTTGGCCAAGGAGAATGAGTAACTTATCACCAAGAATTCATGGAAGGGGAAAATGTTATGGCTATTATTAGAGTGAAATGATATATGACAAATGTAAAGTTGAATGTTATAATTTTCATACATTTGACAATTTTTCTTGGGAATGCCATAATGTTCTTAATCAAGAGTAAGAAAAGGCTAATCTTGTTGACGAAGATGAAGAGTCAACTTTGATGCTAACACCAAAAGAAGAAAAGGGATATGCTAATAGCTTCTGGTACTTGGACAATGGTACAAGTAATCATATATGTAGATGCAAAGAGAAATTTGTGGAGCTTAGTGATAAGGTAAATCACAATGTCCGTTTGAAAACTCATCAAAAGAGCAAATTGGAAAGAAACATACGATTCTAAATTTTTTCTAAAGATGAGAGCCATAAGTTGATTAGTGATGTTTACTATGTGACTAAATTATAGAGTAATATTTTGAGTTTTGGTCAACTTCTCGAAAAGGGACATGAAATTTTCATGAAAAATAAACATATTTGGTTTAGAGATCAAAATAATAGTTTAATCGCTAAAGTTCTTATGTCGAAAAATAGAATGTTTATCTTGCACCTAAGAACTATTAAAGTAAAATGTTTGTAGATGAGTGTCCAAGATGAAACATGGTGTTGGCATATGAGGTATGGCCTCTTGGAGTTTGATGCACTTAAAACTATGGGAGAAAAAAATATGGTGAAAGGGATGCCTTAAATCAATCATCCAAATCAATTGTGTGAAGGTTGTCTTCTTGGCAAGGTTTCCCTAAAGAAGCCACGAATCAAGAGCAACTAAGCCATTGCAACTTGTGTGGGCCAATCCATCCATCTTCATTTGGTAAGAGTTAATATTTTATTCTATTTATGAATGATTTTATTAGAAAGACTTGGTTTTATTTCTTAAACCAAAAATCAAAGCTTTTGTTGCTTTCAAGAATTTCAAAACTCCTGTAGAAAAAGAGAGTGGTCACGAAATCAAAGGGTTGAGATATGATGGATGATGTGAATTCACTTCGAACGAGTTTAATGAATTATATGCAAATCATGAAATTCATTGTCCTTTGACGATTTCAAGATCTCCAAAACTAAATGGAGTAGCCGAGAGAAAGAATATAACTATTTGAACATGGTGAGATGCATGCTATCGTCCAAAAAGATGCCGAAGAAGTTTAGGGCCGAAGAAGTTTCTTGTGAGAGCTAATAGGCAAATCGCTTTATGACATCAAATGTCAAAGACCAAACCCCTCAATAAGCATGGAATGGAAGGACACCTAGTGTTAATCACTTGTGTGTCTTTGGGAGCATAATATGTGTGCATGTGCCACGACAAGGAAGATTCAAGTTTGATGATTGAAACATCAAACATGTCTTTGTTGGCTAGGATCCACATTCTAAAGGTTACAAGTTGTATAACCCATGCAACAACAAGGCTGTGGTGAGTCATGATGTTGAATTTGATGAAGATGCTACATGGAATTGAGAGAGTCAAGAGGAAACAAATTATAATTTCCTTCCATATTTTGAAGAAGATCAAGAGACAACACTCACTCACTCAAGATGCAACTCCACCTCTTTCACCTTCTCCTACACCTACTTCTCTAGATGAAAGTTCATATGAAAGACCAAGTAATGAAAGATATAGAAAACATTTATGAAAGGTCAACTGAAGCTACTTTTAAACTTTAAGAGTTGGTATTGTGTCTTGGCAGATATTGAGTCATTAAATTATGGCGAAGCAGTGAAAGATAAAAGGTGCAGACAAGTCATGAGGAGACCAAATCAATTGTGAAGAACAACACTTGGGAATTAGCAACATCTTCCAAAAGGCCATGAAACAATTTCTGTCAAACGGGTGTACAAGGCTAAAACAAATGCTAATGAAGAGGTGGAAAAATACAATGCAAGACTTGTTGCCAAATACTACAAACAAAAACATGGAGTTGACTATGGAGTTGACTATGAAAATTAAAGATCTACATTTTTGATGAAGACAAAAAGATCCTTGATCAAAAAGAAAAAAGGATTTTAAGCAACTTATCTTTCAAATTTATATTTAGGTAAAAGCATTTGATACTAAATCAAAATACATTTTAAGTACAATATTATGAGAACCTTCTGATAGCATATGCATTAAAATATTTTATGAGAATATTTAATAACATTTGCTTGTTTGAAAATAAAGTTTTTACAAAACTGGAAATCTGTATTCGAATACAAAGTATCATAGTCGAATACAGACTATAAATCAGAAGCTAAAACTGAAGATCTGTATTCAAATACGAAGTGTCGTAGTCGAATACAGATTGCAAGTCAGAAGCTAATTTTAAACATTTTTATTCGACTACAACTTTGTCTATTTGAATACAACTTAAGTCAGTAGCTATTTTTAAACATTTGTATTCGACTACAGCTTTGTGTATTCGAATACAACTCAAGTCAGTGGCAAAAATCCCGTACTTGTAGTCGACTACAAGATATTGTATTCGACTACAACATTCAAATTTCAAATACAAACAGAACGTTATAGAAGTGTATTCGAATACAACTTCGAAACAATGCAACTTTTCAGTTTTGAAACATTGCACAAGTTCATCAAAAAGTTTGGGAATCATTGCCATTGATCTGAAGTGTTACCTTGGAATATAAATACTTCAAAACTTTAGTTAAACTAATCAATCCTACCACGAACTTTGAACAAATTTCTGAAATATTTTGTGATCTTTTCAAAGTTATATTTTGATACTTGAAGTACATGCTCTACATTTTCATATCATTGAGAAAGGTTCTCTATTGTACTTGAAAGTATTTTGGATTGGTATCCTTGCACAAACTGTTATATCCTGTTGTTCTTAATTAAGAACATTGTTGTAAAAATCATTAAAGTTATTGTTTGAAGAAAGTGGTGTATTTTCTTCAAGTGTTGTAAACTAAGATAGTGGTGTGCTATCTTAGGCAGATTGTTAGAAATTTTAATTGAAGTCTCAGGGTTAGACTTGTACTTATTCTAACAGATATTGGAAAATCTCTTGTGGGGTGCAAGAGGACTGGATGTACCATTGGTTGTAAGGGGAACCAGGATAAATCTCTGTGTGTTTTTACCTTCTGTCATTTACAGCATTCATTCACTAACATAGCAAGATTAAACAAACTTAAAATAGTCAATTAAACAATCTCCAAAACTCTAAAAACACAAAAAATATCTATCACCTAATTCACCCCCTCTTAGGTGCAACTCTGTTCTTACAATTGGCATCAGAGCAGGTTTTTGGTAATTTGCTCCTAGATTCATGGCTTCCGCACAACCTGTTTTTAGAGATGGTGGTAGCAGTAACAAACCACCCTGCTTTGTCAGTGAACATTATGATTTTTGGAAAATACGTATGCAAGCATACCTTGAGGCTCAAGGAGATGACATATGGGAGGCTGTAGAAGACGGTCCATATGTTCCAACAACAGTTATCAATAATAAAGAGGAAATAAAAATAAAAGCCTCATGGACAGACGATGAAAAGCGAAAAGTACTGTTTGATAAGAAAGCAAAAAATATGTTGCAATCAGCATTGGGTATGGATGAATTCTTTCGCATATCCCACTGCAAAACAGCAAAAGAGATATGGGATACTCTTGAAGTAACCCATGAAGGAACAATTGAGGTAAAACATTCAAAACTGAACACTTTATCTCAAGAATACGAAATGTTTAGAATGCAACCAGGAGAAGCAATCCTGGAAATGCAGAAACGTTTTTCCCACTTAACAAATCACTTAACATCACTTGGCAAGAGCTTTACTAATGATGAATTGAACCTAAAGGTTCTAAGATCATTAACCAGAGCATGGCAGCAAAAGTGACAGCAATTTCTGAAAAGAAAAGTTTGTCAAAAATGTCACTCTCAGCACTCTTTGGAAAGTTACAAGAACACGAAATAGAATTAGAAAGACTGGAAAAGAATGAGAATTTAGAGAAGAAAACAAAGAATATAGCATTGAAAATAGAATCAAAAGAAATGATAAATGAAGAAGATTCAGATGAAGATGAAAACATCATTCCCTGGTTAAAAAGTTCGGTAAGTTTCTTCAAAACAATAAAACATTTAAGAAGAAGAAAACCTTTAGGAAGAAAGATGTCTTCACTACAAATCATAATGTCACTTGCTTTGAATGTGGGAAAGAAGGACATATGAAAGCAGAATGTCCTAACCTTATCAAGAAAAATACTAACAGAAGGAAGGAGCTCAAAAAGGCATACATAGTGTGGGAAGATAATGAAGTAAGTTCTTCATCAAATTCAGATAATGATGAATGCGCTAATGTTGCTTTGATGGCATCTTATCATTCTGATAATGAAGAAAAGGTTAGTAGTAATACTATTTGTTATGATAATAATGATTCTTGTGTTGAAGATAATGATGCACAACAAGCCATTAAAGAACTACTTAATGAATGTAAAAATCTGTACAAAGTAGTGTCAAATCAAAAGAAACAGATTTTATCCCTAAATGAAAAGATTGACACTATGGAACAAAATTCTGAAAAACAAAAACAGATTTCTACATGCATTAAATGTGATTCACTTTCTTTTAAAATTGTCCAAATGAATAGAGTTATAGAAAGGCACGAAAAGGGACAATTTGGATTGGAAAATATACTTAGCATGCAGAGATATTCAAATGACAAAAGTGGACTTGGTTACTCAAAATTTGATAAACCAAGTATTGGTAAAACTATCTTTGTAAAAGCAAGTAACCAATCTAAAAATAAGAAAGTAATCGCTGTTCAAAAGAATCATCTTTGTTCTAAGAAAAATATTATTCAAAAGAAACCTTGCTTTCCTAAAACAAGTCAAAAATGTCTTTATTGTGGTCTTAATGGTCACACACCTAATGCTTGTTACTTTAGGAACATTGGTGTTCCACAAGGGCATTATGTGTGGGTCAAGAAAGCAACTAACATTCAAGGACCCAAAGCACTTTGGGTACCAAATAAAACTATAAACTTGTTTTGTAGGAATACACACAAGAACCTCAAAAAATGTGGTACTCAGATAACAAATATGTTTACAAAACCATTACCTAAAGATTCATTCTACAATATCCAGAAGGAACTAAGGATTCTAAATGAGAATGATCTCAAAAAGGTTTGAAAGCTTTGTAAGTTATAGCAGCTTAATTTTAAATTTTATTTTATAAAACAGTTTTTGATTAGAGAATTAAAATAACTAAAAAATGAGAAGTAAATCACTATTTATCGATTTTGTGTTTTTAGTTTTAAAAAATATAATATTAAAAATAGTTTTACAAAACAGTTTTTAAAAACAAGTTTTTTAGTTTTTAAATTTTAAAAAACTAAAATAGAGTTCTTGAAATGAGAATCAAACTAAAATATAGTCTTTAAATTTTAAAAAACTAATGTTTATGAAATTTTTTTTAAGGACTAAAAACAAAATAGTGAGATTTTATAAGGATTAAATTTGTTTAACTTTATTTTAAATAATGTGGCATATGATTTTATGATGTAGAACCATTTAAATGCATTATTTATTCATACATCATTAATTAAATTACAAATATGAAAAAAATTGGAAGTTGAAAGTTAAATTTTAAGAGTTTTATTGAAATTTCTTGAGCATTAATTATTGGATATTATCGTATCATATACCACATTATTTAAAACATATTACATCGCAATTTTGTAGTTAAAAAACTACAATGAGATGCCAAAACTGTCAGACTTAAAAATAGGAAACCAATTTCGTAAATTAGTAAAAATAGGGGAACTAAAACTACAATTTAATTTTTTTGGTTTTGAATTATTTCTTCATATATTTTAGGCTTAACTGTAGTTTTAGTCTCCATCAATTCGCGAATTGGTTCGCCTATTTTAAAATTCGATAATTTTGGTTTGTCCTTTAAATTTTTTAACTAAAAAAAATCATGATGTGACATATTTGAAATGCCGTGGTATATGAAATCTAGATGAATTAATTTTCTATATGTTATTAATTAAATTATAAATGAATGATTTCAAAAGTTGAAAATGAATTAATTGTTTGTATGTGGTTTCAATTGCAAAGTGATGTTGAGTAGCTCTTTATTTTTAAAATGTGAGTTTTTTGCTGTAGTAGTTTACTCTCTTATTTATTCTTCTAAAATAGATTATATCTATATTGCATTAGACGGAGTTGGCTTGCGCCTTAATTATTTCTCCAATAGAAACAAGTAAATATGTTCATTTCTTAACTCAATTTTGTCACAATATTCATTTTTTTGTTCAAACGCCGTATCCATCTTTTTCTTTGTTAGATTCGGTGTATGACATTGGAAGTTATCATTTTTATATAATTCCTTTTTAATCAAAAAAATAAAAAAATACCAAGATTATTGTGAATAAAAAATAAAGAGACATCTTGCTAATTAATAAAATAAAAAAATTAATAATGCAATTAAGCTTATACCTTAACAATTTATCAATTCTCTCTTTTTTTTAATGAATTTTTGTATCACCACCAGACCAAATTAATTAGAAAAAAACATAAGTGAATATGGAGAAATAAAAATAATCATTTATTTATTTAAAAGTTAGAGAATAAGAAAGGTAACTTCATTTATCTGTAAAAAAAAAAAAAAAGCAAACTTTTTCATTTGCATTTATCCAACCAGTGAGCCTGTCTTATCATCATATTTGAGAAGTTGAAGTGTGTTTGTTTTTTGTTGAGTGTTATCATAATCTGAATGGCTCTCTCTTTAGCCATAAACCTTCCTTCTCCTCTTCGCGATAACCTGCTGCGACTTCAACCTCTTGCTCCGCAATTTCAATTTCAATTCCCGACACCCTCCGCCCGAATTCGATGTTCTTCGTCTTTCAACCAAATCTCCCTCAAAACGGTTAGGGTTACCCCCAACAACAACAACAGCAACAACCCTTTCGCTTGTCACTTTCACACTGCCCAGTTCGGAGGTACTCGTTATTCTCATCTCATTATCGTAACTCTAACTATTTATTATTATATGTACATTCTATTGAATCAAACTTCTAAACCATCTTTCCATGTGCTATCAATTTCTCATGTTTCCTGTTCACTCATTCATCTACTTTGCTATATTATATAGATTATGTGTTGTTGGTCGAGCATGGATTTAATTACTGCCCCCTGCCAAGGCCAAACCCCTTACATAAATAAATAATCCTCAGTAGTATTGCTAGGACGTGACCCCAATTAGATCAAGTTCACTTATTTGACTCTGTAAACTTACTTAGCAATCCTACAGTATTTACATTTTTATTCACGTTCTTTATCTTCATTCACATTGTTACAAGGTTGGAGTTTTGGATTCTGTTTTTCGTTGACAGGGAGTGATTTTCTAGTGTGTTGGTTTTGGTATGATTGGATCTCAAATAGTGTAATGTTGAAAAAAAAGTTTGAGCTTCAAGGAGAGGGATGTGGTACTTTTGCAATGACTTTGTACATGCAGTTTATGTTGCGGATTGGTCTGCAATTTATGCGTTTTGGCCCGTCATAGGCTTGGTATTGGGGGTTCTTAGTTCTTACTACAAGTAGTACTGTTTTTGTGAATTTAAGAAGGGATGTGGTGTCTCATGGTCTTATGTTGTATTTTGGTTTTTGTTTAGCCAAACTTTATTTGTTTACTTAGCTTCTATTTTCTTCCCTCTCTTGTGCTTGGCTGCGGCCATCCTAATATAACCTTCTTTTGCCTTTGTAAAAAAATAAATATTGCTACTCATGATGGGTATTTAGGCTCAAAATAATATTAAGTTGCGAATATTGTTATATTCAATATTGTACTACTAACACTCAATTCCTTTCTATTGCTAAAGTTTTGAGGTGGTGATAGTTAGGCTTTTTCAAGCAAGCAAGGGGCATGATTGCCCACCTCTATCACATATTGCTTTATAGTATAGATAGCTGACACACACAAGGCATGCATCACATATTTCGGCTTTTCAGTTTTCAGTATATAAGACTATGTTTACAAATATTTCATCATGTATTTGATGTTAATGTAATCATTTATCTGCTTAGAAGGATATGGAAAATTAGTTAACATATATTTATGTTGCACTGCAGTACAGGAGAGCAACAAATCATATGCAGAAGCCTATGCTGTGGGACGACACATTCGCATGTCTGCCGACAAAGCTCGAAGAGTAATTGATCAGATTCGTGGACGTCCATATGAAGAAACACTTGTGATATTGGAACTCATGCCTTATCGAGCATGTGAAGCCATTCTTAAGATAGTGTTTTCTGCTGGAGCAAATGCAAGCAATAACCTGGGTCTAAGTAAATCAAGTTTAGTTATTAGTAATGCAGAGGTTAATGAAGGGAAAACTTTGAAAAGAGTAAGAGCTCGAGCTCAAGGGCGAGCCAACTCAATTAAAAAGCGCACTTGTCATATAACTATCACAGTAAAAGGTTTACCTAGTGAGGCTGTGGTGGAAGCAAATCTCTCTTGATCCTATTTGAGACAAAAAAATATGTATCCTCTCCAACTATTACATTTGATGGAAATTTCTGTTGTTTGATATTATGTAGTTCCTTAATAATGGGACTTCTAGAGGGATACTAGAGGAGTATTGAGAATATTGTAAGAGTGATATGTACTATGTAGAACTCTTTGAATATTCAACTGAAGGCTAGAATGAAATGTTTTAGCATTGAAATTTGAAATTAATTTTGTTTTGTTAAAGAGTACTTATAACTAAACTTGTTTTTTAGTTAAAAATCTTGCTCTATGTGTAGACTTTATGTAACTAAACTTGTTTTTTTTTGATAAATCTTGTGTAGACTTAGGGTGCACACTTTGCTACACACACAGACACCGTTTTGAAGATCTCGGAAGTTGAGAAAATTGGTTGTTTTTACAACCAATTTTCAGTCCTAATTGAATACTTTTATTATTAACAGCGTCCTAATATTTTCTTTTTATTATTTGATTTAATTGAAGTTTTGATCCCTTTATTTTTATTAATATACGAAATTAGTCTCTTATTTTAAAAGTCGACAATTTTGATACATTACTCAAATTTTTGAACTAAAAGAAACGATGATTTAAATGAAGTGACATATAATTATCTGATATAGAACCATTTAAATTCATTAATTATTCATATGTCATTGATTAAATTACAAATATGAAAAATTTATAAAGTTGAAAGTTAAGTTTTTACTACTAAAATTGTCGGCTTTTAAAATAGGAGAATCAATTCCGTGTGAATAGGTGAAAACTAAAACTACAATTAAATCTTATTATTATAGTAATAATTACAAACCTACTTATATCAAGTTTTGATTTTGAGATTAAATAAAAAGTGAATGGTAATTGGTACATTATCCGATCCTAATCTTAGGTAGAATATTTAAGGGCAGAGAAGTAAAAACGTAACAAAATAATCAGTCCAATCCACTTTTCTTTTACCAGACCAAACAAATTTAGTGTATTGTATCGGATAGAGCCAAAGTCACCTGCGCATCCTAAACTTTCAAAAATTATACTTATTACCCAATATGTTTTGCACTTTAACCATCCTGAGTTTTTGTTTTTGCACCTTAGACTCAAGACACCCAAAGTTTGAAACTACTCTCATTTTACATTACACACTTCTGCTGCGGCGCCTTCCCCTTTCATCTCTCTCCCAGTTGCGCGCCATCTCTCGTCTCTCGACCATTATCTCATTTTCTGTCCTCGCGCGTCCACCTTCTCTTCTCTCTCCCAGTTGCGAGCCACCCACCAGTCGGCCTCCACGGTCATTCCTCCGGCCACGTCGCGCCTCCAAAGGAATTCACAAAGCCTCCAACAGTGAAGGTAGCCATAAAAAAGGTAATGGAACGTAGATTTTGAGTTTTGTGATTATGGGTTTTCTGAATTGGGATTTTTTTTATTATGAATTTGGGACTACTACTAGTACACTTGTGATGTGAAATCATTATTAGGGTTTTTGATTTGTTTAAATTTGGGGTAGTTTGATATTAACAAGAAGCCAGTTCTGGTATTTTCATACTTTTGTAAATTTTATTACCTTGTTCTAGGGTTTCTTGTTGATTTGATCAAAATTGGGGATTGTTGTTGATTTGATAAAAATTTGGGAATGTTGTTGTTAGTTACTTGCTGATTTGCTCATTGTTGTTGTTGTTTCGATTACTTGCTGATTTGCCCATTGTTGTTGTTGTTGTTGTTGTTTCGATTACTTGTTGATTTGTTTTTTCTACAAGGAGTGATAAATGAAACTTGATTATGATGTTTCTTGCTTCTTAGAGAGCGCTATGGGTTTAAGCGGAGCCAGCAGTCGTGTTTTTAGGAAGTTGATGAATGGTGCAAATTATTCATCAATTTCGGTTTCTAATGAAATGAATCTGATAAAGCAATTGAGAGAAAGAACAAGCGCCCCCATTAAAGACGTGAAAGCGGCTCTAGTGGATTCAAATTGGGACATCGAAGCCGCCCAGAAGGAACTGAGAAAGAGGGGAATCGTTCTGGCTTCCAAGAAATCATCTAGAATTGCTTCTGAAGGTTTGCTTGCTCTCGCTCAAAACCACAACAAAACAGCTCTCATTGAACTCAACTGCGAAACTGACTTCGTTGCCAGAAATGACATCTTTCAACACTTGGCATTGTGTTTGGCTAACCAAGCTTTGTTGCTCGATAATTCTTCTTCCTTTCACTTTGGACCTCAATGTTTGGAGGATACGAGATTGAATCTTCAACATCCAAAGATCAATGGAGAAACTAGCGTTCAAAACGCTATCACTCAAGTAGCTGCCATGATGGGAGAGAATGTAAGACTTAGAAGAGGTTATGTCATGCCTGCACCATCTCATGGTCTTGTATCTACATATCTTCATACCAGTCCCAAACCTGGTACCTACTCAAACTCATCTCAATAATAATAATAATAATAATAATAATAATAACAACAACAACAATGATTCATTTATCCACTTATGTCTTGTGTTATTAGATCCTGACATCCTCCTCCCATTTGATTAGGTTTGGGTCGCATTGCTGGGATCTTATCCCTTGAAGTTGATGGTGTTAAAACACAAGTGGATGCACTTCAACGTGTTGGATCAGAATTGGCCATGCATGTAGTCGCAACAAAACCATTATTCTTAACAAAGGAACTTGTGCCTTCGGATGCATTAGAAAATGAGCGCGAAGTTCTTAAATCTCAGGTATTCATATTCTATCTATAATTTCTTTTGGATTTATGAATAGAGCATATTGTCCATGCTAGCATATGAATGCAATCTGCTCAATGTTTATCTCATATTAGATTTTTTGATTTTTACAGTTCTTGTGCTAAGTGCCGCTTTCTTTACCACATTATAGAAACAGAACAAAAAAATTTTAGTTTAAGACTCTGTTCGGTTTTTATATTTCAGGCAGAAGCCTCTGGTAAGTCTCAGATGGCCATAGACAAAATGGTTGAAGGTCGTCTGCGCAAGTACTTTGAGGATGTTGTGCTTATGAACCAAAAGTTTGTTATGAATGATACTATGAATGTGAAGGTATGCGAGCTTTTTCTTATTTTCTAAATCGGATAGGTTTAATTTATGAAAAAATTGAAATTAGGATGGGTATATTTGTTTGCCAATATCACTATTTTGGTTGGTGAAAGAAATAAAATTCTACCAATGCATGAGTTTGTTCAGAATTCGTCCCTTTTACTTCTTAATTTCATTTGACACTCTTCCTTTATTATTAGAAAGGGAAAACATGTCATGACGTGACCTTGATTTCTAGTTCTACCATTTCCATTTCAACCATAAATATGAGCATATAGGTTGCTAATGGTAAAGTAAGAAAACCTTCAGTATTTACTTATTACAACCTTGCCTCCTATACTGATACTATCATGTATATATATATAAGCTTGTTTTTAAAATAGCATAGTAAATGTTATCAAAAGAGAGATAAAACACAAGCTACAGACAACAGTAACAATGAAGTTTGTCTAAGTGCTTGATTGAGAAAAGGGATACTTGATGGCCGATGCCTTATGAATATTTAAGTCTCTTGTTACAAGATGTACAAGCATGGTATGGGTTGGACTAAGATTTTGCAAGATAGTTTACAGTTGTCAACCGACTTCATAGTTAAATTTTAATGGCTTAATTTTAGTCCAAATGGAGATCTCAAATATATTTTTAATAAATGTTCCAAAGGTGGCTTGTTGGTGCTTCAAAAACGATGCTTATTGTGTCAAAGGTTGCAATATATGTAGTTTTTCTCAAGAGTAAATGAGTAATGGATCCTCATTTGAGTCTCCCAATCATCTGACAGAATTATTCAATACCTAATATGGCTGTGGTAGTAGGCATGAATATCAAGAAATTTTGTTTTATTTTTAATTTGAACTCAGCTATACTCCACATGAGCCTAATCTGTACCATCTAAAATTGATAATGTCTCCTCCATTTCTGATTCAAGGAATAAGCAATAAGAATTGTGAGATTGTTAGTACCAGATTGAAAGGTCTGAACAATGCACAAAAAGAAAAAATTCTCCTTCGAGGGGAGCACCTCCGTTAACAATAAAAAAGTTCTGAATATTCTGAGTCTTATTTCATTTCCTTTGATTACATATATAGTACCAGAAAGGTACTATTACAACTGGACATAAAAGGATAAGGACACTAATGGTCCTTTGACTCAGCAACACAGACTTTAACATCAAAAGAAATTAGTCTTCTAGAACCTTTTTAGGGTATCATACCTGATACCTCTCTTCTTTGGAATCTCATAATCCTTCATCCATTTGGGCTTGACTCGGTTACATTTGGCCCGAATTTGGGGAATGGCATCACCTATTCCTTCCTCATCATTGTCATCTTGGGCCTCACTTAAGTCCATTATATCCCTTTCCTCTTCTGCAAACACCTTGTCCTCAAGGTGGAAGTTGGGATAAAAATCCTTGATGTCAGATGCAAGTTCCCAGGTGGTGTCTTCAGGAAACGTGTTTGACCATTGAATAAGGGCCAAAGGATGAGGATTAGGATTAAGGTCCCAATCCAAAATGGCTAATGGGTGAACCAATGGTTGATTGTCCACAATGTCAGGGGGGTAATTGTAGTCTTGGTGTGGTCATACCGTGGAACGGTTTGTGCTTGGAAGCATGGAAAACTGGGTGTAGTTTGCTGGAAGTGGGTAAGTCTAGCTTGAAGGCAACATCACCAATGCATTGAATGATCTTGAAAGATCCATAAAAATGCTTACAGAGTTTGTAAACTCGGCGTTCTGTGACAACTTCCAAGATAGCTGTATTAGTTTGGAAAAAAGGCAGCCCTACAATGAAGTCTAGGGAAATGTCCTCCCATACAACTGAAGGTACTGGCAAAGGTTGTAACGCTAGTGCGATGGTATCTTGGTTTGTTGGCAAACATACAAGAATTAACAAATTCAGTGACATCACGTTTCATACCATTCCAGAACACATTTTCTTTAAGACTACCATATGTCTTGTGAATGCCACTGTGACCTCCAATCGTGGACAAGTGGAACTCTTTAAGTAAAATGTTTTTGAATTTGGAAGCAGAGGGAATGTAAAGCTTTCTTTTGAGAAATAACAAATCATCAAGCACCTAAATGTTCAAAGTAGGATGGGTCAGTTTGAACTTTTTGAATTAACCCTTGAAACTCCCTATTAGATTTCAACTCTTCTTTCAATTTTGCAAGGAAATCCAATTGTGGAACTGTGATGGCAAAGTGAACAGACTCAAGATTATGAATGCGCAATAAAGCATCGGCTACTATGCGATTTTGAATACCAGGCTTATACACTATCTCGTAGGAATAGCCTAGTAAATTATCAAGATAAATTTGTTGTTCAGGTGTTTGAATTACCTGAGTCGTAAGTTCACAAAGGCTTCTTTGGTTGGTGTGAATTGTGGACTTGTGCCCCAAGAGATAAGTACGCCATTTCTTAACCGCTGAAGTGATGGCGCATAATTCCCGAACATAAGTGGAAGCAGTGAGTAATTTGGGGCATAATTTCTTGCTAAAGTAGCAAATAGGGTGGCCTTGTTGGGAGGGGACATCACCAATGCCTAAACCCGATGCATCAGTATCAATGGTGAATTCCTCCTCGCCTTAGTCATTGCTTCTTTAAGCCTCTCGGTGCTAGTTATGCAGCTGTTGTCCAAGCAAAAGTATCTTTTTTAAGAAGTTCAGTAAGAGGATGATCAATTGATGCATAAGTCTGAACAAATTTTCAATAAAAACCAGTAAGGCCTAAGAATCCGTGTAACTGTTTGATATTCTTTGGAGAAGGCCAAGTTAGCATGGCATCAATTTTCTCAGGGTCAAGACCAATCCCTGTAGCTGACACAATGTGACCCAGGTAAGAGATGGATGTGTTGCCAAGCACTCAAATACTGCTCGAAGGTGCTGTGCTCCCTAAATGACCTATTGTAAATGAGAATGTTGTCAAAGAAGATGATGAAAAATCGGCGCAAAAATAGTTCAAATATAACATTCATGGTTTCCTTGAATGTTGAGGGTGCATTGCACAGACCAAATGACATGACCAGGAATTCGTAATGTCCTTGATGAGTTCGATAGGCTATCTTATGGACATCACTTGGCAACATGCGAATTTGGTGATACCCATAACCAAGGTCTAGTTTTGAGAACCAACATGTTCCATAAAGCTCATCGATGGCTGAAATAGGAAAGTGGTCCTTGACAGTGATGGTGTTGAGTGCTTTGTCATGAACCATCCTTTTTTCACACAAGTAGCACTGGGGAGGAAAAAACACTCAAACTGGGTTGGATGACTCCTTGTTGAAGAATGTCCTTGATTTGGTTTTCCATTTCTTTCTTTTGGAAATGAGGATATCGATAAGGCTGCACGTTGACCGGATTTGTTCCCTCAGCTAGCATAATACAGTGGTCAAATGTGCGCGGTGGTGGTAAAGTTGTAGGGATTTGTAAGATGTGGGTAAGTTGTGTCAATAAATGGTGGATGCGAGGGTCTGGTTCAATGACAGTTGTGGACTCTAGTATACGGACATGGCAACAAGATTGCAAAGCATTAGTAAACCAAACAACTCATTTGATGTAACGAGGACTTAGAAGGCCCAAATTTAGGTTCACCTTTCAGTTGGAGCACAATTCCATTTTTCATAAATTGCACGGTGAGTTGCACATGGTCTGTTAGTACGGGCCTCAAGGTTTTGACCCATTGAACTCCCAAAACACTATTCGCTCCACTAAGAGGAAGGACAAAAAAGTCCACCAAAAAATGATGAGAGCCCACTATGAGATCCATTTGATGACACAACGTCACATTGCCTACCAAGACTTGGAACGACTGGTCTTGTTGTAAGGGAAGGCCCGATTGTTTGGCTACCGTGTCCTGAATAAAGTTAGGTGTGCTTCCACTATCAACCAAAATAACCACAGGACTGGACTTGACGACGCCCAAAAGACGTAGGGTTTGGGGTATAGTGTGACCCATTAAGGCATGCAAATTGATTTGGGCTGACGCGTTTGAGGTTTTCGGTCGGGTACGGTATTTTGTGAAGTATCTATGGGTAAGTGGTCAGGGTCTCATTTGTCGTGGGGGTTTGCTCAGGTTCTGCAATTAGGATGTGGTTAGGAACATTTGCAACGGTGGCCAGGTGAAAAATTTATCGTTGTAATTATAACATAGCCCTTTTTCGCAATGAGCTTGAAGTTCGTTAGGTGACAAGTGGCATATGGGGGTGGCTGTTTTGGGTGGTGTGTTTGGTTGAGTGGGTGTGTTTGGGGTGTGCCAAAAAGGGGACGAGGAAGGGCATAAGGGCTAGGATCGGATAAGTTGGGGAAAGTTGTTTATGGGCGACGGATAAAGGACGAGGAAGGGCGATCATTGACTTTTTCTTCGTGTAATTTGGCTATGCTAATAGCGTGGGAACGAGAAATCGGTTGAAAAGCTTTGACCTCTCTACGAATTTCAAGTTTGAGACCAGAAATGAAACAACTTACGTAAAATGTAGAGGGTAACCCTATTATGCGATTTTTAAGGGATTCAAACTCTGTTTGATATTCTTTGACAGATCCAGTTTGGCAAAGTTTGAATAAGGTACCTTTTGGGTCTTCATAGTGAGAAGGAGCAATTCTAAGTTCCAGAGCATGAAGAAACATAGTCCAAGAGAGAAGCTGACCATTTGAATGCTTCCATTGGTACCATGTAAGAGCTTCTCCTTCCATGTAAAAAGAAGCCAATTGAAGACATTGATCTCTAGTGTTTGATGAAAATAAAAAAAACTGAGAGATCTTAAAGATCCAGTTGAGGGGGTCAGAGCCATCGAACTGAGGATATCAAGCTTAATGGAAGAGGTGGAAAAAGGGTTTTGGTGGTGAGGAAGGTCATGGTGGGGATGATAGCTGTGTAAACCTGGTGGAGGAAGGCGGCCGCGAAGGGTTTGAACTCAGTAGTTAGGGCGGTGAGGTTCTGTTGAAAGGTTTGCTGGGTTTGTTGGTTTTGGAGTAATTGTTGAAGAGTTTCTTCAAGGGTAGGGGTGGGTGGAGTAGTCATACTCAATGAAAGCACCAATGAAATGTGTGAACAATGCACAAAAAGAAAGAAAATTCTCCTTCGAGGGGAGCACCTCCTTTACCAATGAAAAAGTTCTGAATATTCGGGAGTCTTATTTCATTATCTTTGATTACATATATAGTACTAGAATGGTACTATTACAGCTGGACATAAAATGAAAAGGACACTAACGGTCCATGACTCAGCAACACAGATTAACATAAAAATAAATAAGTCTTCAAGATCCTTCTTTAGGGCAGCATGCCTCTCTTCTTTGGGATCTCACAATCCTTCATCATTTGGACTTGACCCGGTTACGTTTGGCCCGAATTTGGGGAATGGCATCACCTATTCCCTTCTCATATTGTCATCTTGGGCTTCACTTAAGTCCATTACACAGACCTCCTATTTTAAGGACTTACTCTAGAAGGCCATAATATCTTGGGCCTGGGGCAGCAGTTATTTAGTAAAATAATTATAAATTAGCGAGGAAGAGACAGGTGGCATTTAGATTTTTATGTATTGGATGGTTGTTAGAGACCAAGCTCTCTAAATCCTAGGTGGTTACTAGCAGTTGCCAGTTATCTTTTTTCTTCTCTTCTCTTTTATTGTATTTATATATTTCCTTGTAACTACCTCTCTGCTGGAAGTTCCTTGACATCGATTAATTAAATAAATACTAAGAATTATTCAATATTATAGCAATTCAGACTAGTTTCCATCAGACCCGTTTTGCCGGGAATCTAATAACTTTCTAGTTTCTACCACTCAAATATGCAATATAGATCTGCAGGTAGTCAGTAGCCTTCAAACATGAAAGCCATTCAATTCTAGGAAGGTATTAAGATGTCTTATGGTCAATGACCAGCAAATGAAGGTGATTTATTGTTTGCAATGCTAGTGAACACATTTTTCTTGATTTTAATACCACCACTCAGATGTAGCATTATGTGCATATATGTATGTAATAGTGTCTGTTGTAGATACGTACATATGTACATGTATGTATGCATGCATGGTTAAGATTTAAACATAAAAGTTATGTAACTTTTCTATGTGATCATGTAATTTTTTGAGGTAATCCTGTAAAAATCTTTTATCTTGACCATCTATGTATAGTTATATGGTCAATTTCTTCCTCTCACTCCGCAAGATACACATATCCAAAATGTGCTATTTATAATATTATATGTATGGAGTTCTATGTGTATTGTGAAGTATCCATCTGAGGAGCCAATTTGTTTATATGGCCATTCTTTACCTGTATCTTTCACGCCTCTTTGCAGGTGGTGCTGGAAAATCTATCCAAAGAGGTGGGTTCGTCTGTGAGGGTTGTAAGCTTTCTCAGAATGGAAGTTGGGGAAGGAATTGCAAGGTGAGACCTGTACCTTTTTGGACACTTCTATTTTCTTACCTTGTTATTGGTGTCTTGATATATTCTACCATACTGTCACTGAGCTTTGTCTACAATTTAATGCTCTCATCAAAGTGTAATAGAACCAACAGAATATTAGAAACTGACTGAATTAGTATTGATGACGAACTCAGAGGATGAATCCTGTTTACAAGATGAATGAACCGGTAATGACGGACAATAGACAGAATAAATTCCTTGCAGAAGGAAGAAAATAAAATGATACTCAATGATGAGAGTACCCCCTACTGAGACAGGAATCACCCCCCACTACCCAGTCCAACAGTTCTCCTGCAATGATTCCCACACTTTCCATTCCCAATTCAAACCTATCAACTGTCCATTCTAGTATGCCTTCCCACTTATGGTTAGTCATGTTTTGATGTATAGTTTATGTTATGGGTGTCAATCATGTTTTCACGGAAGTGTGTGCAAAAAGGGTATATTTTAGGTATCTCTAGCAAGGTGACTAGATAAAAACCATGTAATGTGTAGATAAAAACTGTGTAATGACTAGATAAAAACCATGTAATGACTAGATAAAAACCTTGTAATGTGAGCCTAAAACATGTCTCATCTACCAAAAAAAGTTATTTCTACATTCAAACTTCCTGTGATCAGTTCCAAGTTCCTTTCTGGATGGGCAGCATCCTATTCCATGATCGATACCCTCATAAGTCTTGAGAACTAAAGAATAAAACCGTGGATCAAATTCTCATCACTTTCTTCATATAAAAAAACGTTGATTTTTCTGTTATTTGATTTTAACGATTTTACTGATATTAAATTTTCAGGCAAGAAACAGATGCATCGGAGTCTGTTGCTCAGGTAGCCTAATTTAAGGGGATTTAGTGCAAAAATGGAGGAAACTTCTCAGAGATAAGTTTGTTTTGAGAGGTTTCCGTTCTCTAGCTCATAATATTGTAAAGACGCATGCTCCATTTATTGGTCCTGGAAGGTCTTGAGGTATAACATTCTGTTGAAAATTTTGCTCCATACTGTAAAACTTCAACGATCTCTGTTAGTTGTACCAGCATGCTCTATACACGCGACTGATCTGCATCTGCAAAAAACCCAAGAAAGCTGGTGTACCACATATGCGGTGCTTTCAAGTTACCTGCTTTTTGTTTTTATATATTTTCTTGGTTCAAAGAGATTATCTATTTTGATCTTACAAAGCTGAAAAATTAATTGACATATGAGCTTCTATTTAAAATGAAGCAAACGATATTCCAAAAGCAGACAGAGCCTTGCTTGATGGTATTAAGTTTTCTGTTTTAATAAGCTCATTATTCTAATAGGGTATGTTTGGAAGGTGAGTTTTAAAAATATTTTATAATTTGTTTAATTTTGAAACCAAAAATAAGTTTTATCTTCACTTTCCTTCCAAAACCCAACTCCTAAATATATCCTTAGAGTGTGTATCCTTAGGGTATGTTTGATAGTTGGTTTTTTGAGGGGAAGACTTTGATGGGTTAAGTTCATATTTTGTATATATTTGAAATTTTAAAAAAATTTAAAAGAATAATATGATAAATTATTATATAACATCTCAATTACACTTAATTTATTTTAAAAAATATTTTATAGCTTTAATTTGAAAATGAAAATCAAGTCCTCTCTTTCATTCACCTCCAAATCCAACTCCCAAACAAGCTCTTAGGGTTTATTTGGTAGTAGGGAAATGAAGGGAAGGAGATAGACGATTATGATTATTATATCTTAAGTTGTTTGCCTTAATTCTTTTTGGATAGAGGAACAAAATTTATTTGGAAGCAATTTCAACTTCCCTACACAGGGGGGAAATAAATGTTTAAAATTGTTTGAGTAAATGTGATATCAAATATTACAATTGTCTAATTGTTTGAAGAAATGTTTATAACATATGGTTTTTCCCTCTATTAAAATTTAGTGTTAGATATAATTTTAATTTTTTTTTAATTTTTTTTGTTTCGGTAAAATAAAAATAAAATTTTTAGTCTTTTTTGAAACAAAACATGTTTAATTGTTCTTCAATTTAAATTTTTTTGAATGTTTAATTATTCTAAATGTCCTCCGGTTACATTTAGGTAGACATTGTTAATTAAAATTTGATGTATTTTTTTTAATGTAATGTATTTTTTTATTTTATTAATAAAATTAGTTTTTATTTATATTTTATTTATTAGATTCGGAAGAAAAATAGGAGGGAGTTTTAACATAATGGAATGAAGTTGCTCATTTGTATGTAAAATAGGAGAAAATTGTTAAAATAATATTACACGTTCTTTGTTTTGAAACGTCCACTCAACCACATTAATTTTGATGAATTTTTTTGTTTAATTTTATTAATATAATTTTGTTATTTAATTGTTTTTATTATTTTTGTTTATTAAATTAACAATTAATCATATGTTCAAAACTATAGATGGTTGCATCCTTGTTGACCTTCGGAAAGTAAAAAAATGTAAGACATTTTGTATATAAATTTTAATGTACGATATAATAGAGAATTTTAAATAAAAATGATATAAAAACAAAATATTCATAGAAGACTCATGTTCAAGACATTGAAATTTAGATTTGTCATTTTTTTGACAGAAATGAAATAAATGAAATGAATACCAAATGAAAAAAATCATATACATATTTTTCTAACAATATTTTTTCAATAAATTTAGATTTGTTTTTCCACCCTTTCTAATAATATTTTTCTATTAAGAGATCAATTAGAGTTAAATTAAAATATTAGTTGCAACCATTTTTACTATGATTAAAACAACACTCTTGTCTTGTCATTTTTAATTTTACTTTTTACTTCGTATTCTCCATTTTGTGTCCTTATCTGAATATGACAACTTCGATCAATTTCTTCCTCGATCATTTTAAAATTATAATCACACGACAAAAGGAGTAAAAGAATAGCATGACTAATATGATTTTACTATAGATAATTACATATATTAATATTTATTAAATTTCCTGCATTGCTTTGCTCTCACATAAATCACTTGATGTATTTGGGGTTTAGGGTTTTTGATTTATGGTTTAGGGACAAATGTGTTTGTCGGCTGCAGCTACATCTACCGCTCGAATATTCCATAAAAATAAATTGAGATTTCTCTCGCGGTTTTGAATCGCCTATTTTTTTTGGGGTTAATGGTTTAAAGTTTAAAGGCGATTGTGTTTGTCTGTCACAACTACATCTATCCCTCGAATATTCCTTAAAATTATTTTGAGAAATCTCTGGTGATGTTGACTCGCCTATTGTATATGGGGTTTAGGGTTTAGTGTCGAATGCGTTCGTTTGCCGCCATTGAATATACCACTCAAATATTTCTTAAAATTAAATTGAGAGTTCTCCATTGTTTTTGAATCACCTGTTGTATTGGGGGTTTAAGGGTGTTTATTTTATAGTTTATGGTTTTGTGTTTTGGGGGGAATGCATTCGTCTTCCACAGTTGGATTTACTGTCGAATACTCCTTAATAATAAATTGAGAGTTCTCCAGCGGTTTTGAATCACATGTTTTATTTGGGGTTTTGGGTTTTATGGTTAAAGGACGAATCTAAATCTACTACTCGAATATTCCTAAAAAAAATTGAGAGTTCTCTGGCGGTTTTAAATCACCTGTTATATTTCGGGTTTTGGGTTTAAAGACGATTGCGTTCGTCTTCTATAAATGAGTCTACCACTCGAATATTAGTTTGAAATAAAATTAGAGTTCAACAATTTTGAATTGCTAGATGTATTTGGGGTTTAGGGTTGGTGGTTTATAGTTTAAGATTTAGGGTTTATGGTTTATGTGTTTGTCTGCTACAGCTGAATCTACCACTCGAATATTCCTTAAAAATAAATTGAGATTTCTCTGGTGGTTTTGAAGCGCCTATTGTTTTGGGGGTTTCGGGTTTAGAGTTTAAGGGCGATTGTGTTTGTCTGTCGCAACTAAATCTATCGCTCGAATATTCCTTAAAATTATTTTGAGAAGTCTCTAGTTGTTTTGAATTGCCTATTGTATATTGGGTTTAGGGTTTTAAGTTTTAGGGTTTAATGTCGAATGTGTCCGTTTGCCACAGTTGAATATACCACTCGAATATTCCTTAAAATTAAATTGAGAGTTCTCCATTGTTTTTTAATCACCTATTGTATTGGGGATTAAAGGGTGTTTATTTTATGGTGTAGGGTTTTGAGTTTTGCGGCGAATGCATTCGCTGCCACACTGGGATACACTGTCGGATACTTTTTAATAATAAATTGAGAGTTCTCCAGCGGTTTTGAATCACATGTTTTATTTGAGGTTTTGGGTTTTATGGTTAAGGGGCGAAAATGAATCTACCACTCGAATATTCCTAAAAAATAAATTCAGAGTTCTCTGGCAGTTTTGAATCACCTGTTGTGTTTGGGGTTTTGGGTTTATGGTTTTTGGGTTTAAGGACAAGTGTGTTCGTCATCTATAAATGAATCTACTACTCGAAAATTACTTAAAAATAAAATGAGAGTTCTCCCGCAGTTTTGAATCGCCTGATGTATTTGGGGTTTAGGGTTTAAGGTTTGTGGTTTATGGTTTAGGGACGAATATGTTAGTTTGCTGTAGCTGAATCTACCGTTCAAATATTCCATAAAAATAAATTGAGATTTCTGTGGCAGTTTTGAATCGCCTATTGTTTTCACAGTTTATGGTTTAGGGTTTAAGGGCGATTGTGTTTGTCTGTCGCCTCTGAATCTATCGTCGAATATTCCTTAAAATTATTTTCAAAAATCTTTGGCGGTTTTGAATCGCCTATTGTATAAGGGGTTCTAGGGTTTTATGTTTCAGGGTTTAGTGTTGAATGAGTTCGTTTGCAACAGTTGAATATACCACTCGAATACACCTTAAAATTAAATTGAGAGTTCTCCATTGTTTTTGAATCGCATGTTGTATTGCGATTTTAAGGGTGTTTATTTTATGGTATAGGGTTTTGAGTTTTGCTACGAATGTTTCGTCTTCCACAGTTGGATATACTGTCGAATACTCCTTAATAATAAATCGAGAGTTATCCAACATTTTTGAATCGCATGTTTTAGTTGTGGTTTAGGCTTTTAGGGTTAAGAGGCGAATTTGAATCTACTACTCAAATATTCCTAAAAAATAAATTGAGAGTTCTCTTGCAGTTTTTGAATCACCTGTTGTATTTGGGATTTTGGGTTTTAGGGTTTAAGGACGAATGCGTTTGTCTGCTATGAATGAATGTACCACTCAAATATTACTTAAAAATAAAATGAGAATGCTCCAGTAGTTTTGAATCACCTGATGCATATGGGGTTTAGGGTTTAATGTGTTCGTCTGCTGCAGCTGAATCTACCGTTCGAATATTCCAAAAATAAATAAATTGAGATTTCTCTGGCGATTTTGAATACCCTGTTGTTTTTGGGGTTTAGGGTTGAAGGGCGAGAGTGTTTGTCTGTCGGACTTGAATCTATCGCTTGAATATTCCTTAAAATTATTTTGAGAAATCTCTGGTGGTTTTGAATTGCCTATTGTATATGGGGTTTTAAAGTTTTATGTTTTCGGGTTTATATTTAGGCAAAAGGATCTGTGTTCTATGGAGATAACAACAAAGGAAAAATTTTGGGCATCGGAAAGAATTGTACATCTCTATCTCCTTCAATTGAAGATGTCCTCTATGTTGAAGGATTAAAGCATAATCTAATAAACATCAGTCAACTTTGTGACAAGGGTTACAAAATAACTTTAAAAAAAGATGAATGTATTATCCAAAATGAGGTAACAAGTGAAATTCAGTTTGTCCTCTATCTTGATGATTTATCCTTAAGAATGAAATGTCTTATGGTAAGTGACAACTATGATACATGGCTATGGCATAAAAGATTTGCACATATCCATATGGATCATTTAAACAAGTTAGTCAAGCATGAACTTGTTGTAGGCTTACCAAAGATGAAATTCATTAAGGATAAATTATGTGACGCTTGTCAAAAGGGTAAGCAAACTAAAGTTTCCTTCAAACCCAAGAATATTGTATCAACTTCAAGACCACTTCAATTAATACATATGGACTTGTTTGGTCCATCAAGAACTAAAATTCTTGGTGGAAATTCATATGGACTAGTAATCGTTGATGATTTCTCAAGGTTCACATGGACCTTATTTTTGCCAAATAAAAATGAAGCTTTTAAAGCATTTAAAAAATATGCCAAACTAGTCCAAAATGAACAAGCAACCAAAATGGTATCAATAAGAAGTGATCATGGAGGAGAATTTCAAAATTCTTCCTTTGTAGAATATTGTGAAGAAAATTGAATCTTCCATAATTTTTCTGCACCAAGAACACCTCAACAAAATGGAGTTGTTGAGAGAAAGAATAGATCATTGGTAGATCTTGCAAGAACTATGCTAAGTAACTCAAGTCTACCAAAATACTTTTGGGCAGATGCTGTAAGCACAACTTGTTACGTATCCAACCGAGTAATAATTAGACTGATGCTAAAGAAGACTCCATACGAACTATATAAAGGTAGAAAGCCAAACATCTCTCACTTTCACATATTTGGAGGTAAATGCTTTGTGCTGAATAATGGTAAGGAAAATCTCGGCAAATTCGATGAAAAGGCCGATGAAGGTATTTTTATTGGTTATTCCTTAACTAGTAAAGCTTTTAGAATTTTTAATAAAACAACTTTGATAGTAGAAGAATATGTACATGTATCTTTTGATGAATCTAACCCCTTAAAAGAGGATAAAATTATTTGTGATGATGATGATTTTATAAGTGATGAGATAAGCAAAGACAATCAAGTTGATCAATCAATTCAAAAGGATGAAATCAATATAGAACAACAAGATCAACACATCGATCTCCCTCGAGAATGGAAAACCTATCATTATCACCCCATTGATAACATTATAGGTGATATCAACAAAGGAGTTACTACAAGGCTAAATCTCAAAGATGCTTGTTTGAATATGGCATTCATCTCTCAAATAGAACCTTCTAAAATAGGTGAAGCCCTTAAAGATGATCAATGGATACTTGCCTTGCAAGAAGAACTAAACACATCATTGGTATAGTTGTTCGAAACAAGGCAAGGTTGGTCGCTCAAGGATACAACCAAGAAGAAGGGATCGACTTTGACGAAACATTCGCTCCGGTAGCAAGGTTAGAAGCAATCCGATTATTACTTGCTTATGCTTGTTCTTTGGAGTTTGAATTGTTTCAGATGGATGTCAAGAGTGCTTTCCTAAATGGCTACATCAATGAGAAGGTCTATGTCAAACAGCCACCCGACTTTGAAGACTTCAAAAATCCTTCACATGTTTTCAAATTAAAGAAAGCCCTTTATGGTTTGAAACAAGCTCCAAGAGCTTGGTATGATAGGTTGAGTAAATTTTTATATGAACATGGATTTGAAAAAGGTAAAGTTGATAAGACATTATTCATTAAAAGGACTAATGATCATACTTTACTTGTTCAAATCTACGTGGACGATATCATATTTGGATCCAACAAAAATGAAATATGTGAAGAATTCTCATTAATGATGCAAGGAGAATTTGAAATTTCCATGATGGGAGAATTAAATTATTTCCTAGGACTTCAAATCAAGCAACTCAAAAATGGTATTTTCATTCATCAAGCTAAGTATTGTAAAGAATTATTGAAAAGATTTGAGATGGATAGCAGTAAAGAAACTACTACTCCTATGGGATCCGGAACGTATGTTGATAAAGACGAATTTGGTAAATCAATTGATATATCAAAGTATCGAGGTATGATTGGGTCTCTTTTATATCTAATGGCTAGTTGGCCAGATATTATGTTTAGTGTTTGCTTATGTGCAAGATTTCAAGCAGATCCTAAGGAATCACATCTTGAAGCAGTGAAGAGAATAATGAAATATCTAAAGGGAACAACCAATGTTGGCCTATGGTACCCAAAAGGTAGCATATGCAATCTTATTGGTTATTCTGACTCTGACTATGTAGGATGTAAAACATATCGAAAAAGCACAAGCGACACTTGTCATATCTTAGAAAATGCATTAGTATCACGGTCCTGTAAGAAGCAAGCATGTGTGGCTCTAAGTATTGCTGAAGCAGAATACATAGCAGCAAGTTGTTGTGCTCAGATCCTATGGCTCAAGCAACAACTATGGGATTATGGACTTGATCTTGGGTGCATCCCTCTAAAATGTGACAATACTAGTGCTATCAATATCACTAAGAACCCAATCATGCATTCTCGGATTAAACATACGTCATCATTTTCTGAGAGATCATGTGCTCAAAGGCAATGTTGAAGTTACTTTTGTCGATAGACATAACCAAGTAACGAATATTTTTACAAAGCCCTTGCCTAAAGATTCATTTTACAAGATATGAAGAGAACTGGGTATCTTAGATGAAAGTGACCTCTAAAGGTATTTATACTTTGTAAGTCATGTCACTTATAATCTAAATTTTTTGCATCTTCACTTGCTAAATTGATAAAAAAAAATGATTCCTTGATGTATATGTGCTTTCTTAATGTCAATGTATGCTTTAAAATATTTTTCTATTAAAAATTCAATTTAAAATCAAATTTTTTTGCTGTCGTAGCCAAATACACATTTGTTGTATTTGAATACACCAACTGTGTAGTTGAATACAGATTCAATTTTTTCGGCATATAAAAACGATTTTTAATAGATTAGGTTTTTTTCACAAATACAACTTTCAGTAGCCGAATACACTTAAATCCTCTATTTCCATTTCTTCAAAAATCTCATCCAATCTTACATGCAATCCTCACCAAACCTCATCATCTATTGCATCTAAGATTGTTACAAAATAAAAATCAAACCCAAAATCCCCTAAATTTCCCCAAATTCATGAAACTTCATCTTCTTCATTTCTTCAACATGGATGCACGGAAAAGAGGTTTAAGAACGATGGTTGCTGCAGTGGGTCCTTCAAAGAGGAGGGCAAGAAATGATAATGTGGCAGACCTCTCCCAGTTATTTCACTCAACAGAAGAAATCGACAGGTTTCAAACCTACTTCTCAGACAAAAAGTTGGTAACTCTTAAATTTGGTACTCTTGATTCCATCTATGCTTTTAAATTTCCTGAGTTGCTTTAAGCCCAAAACTTAGAAGCTTTCATTGGTTATAATGGTCCTATCTATCCCGATTTAGTTAGGGTATTTTACTGCGACCTTGAGAAAGAAAGCTCCAAACTGATGACTAAGGTAGGGGTAAATATATTGAATTAGACAATCAAACTATTGGAGAAATTATGGAAATACAATATGAGGGTCAAAAACTTTGTCTAGGAAATTTATGTGAATGGGAAAATATTACCAAGTATGATGCTTATGTTTCACTATGACAGTTTAATAACAACACTATGGAAAGAAAAAGAGCACAGGTTGGAAACCTAACCATTGACAAAAAATTGTTGCATTATTTCCTAAGCTATATTCTAGTACCAAAAGCAGGAAATTATTCCCAAATCTTTGAATTTGAGCTTCAAATCATGGTCTTCATGCTAGAAGGGGCTGATCTCAACTAAGCTTACTTTGTTCGCTCTATTATGTTTGCCTCCAAAAATGCTATCGGATTGCCTTATGCAAAAAGAAATCACTAGAATTTTGGACCACTTTAAGGTAGATTTTCAAGAGAAGTTCTGTACAAACCTTCCAAGGATAATCTGTTGGACTTAAATGTTTTGCCGAGTATGAAAATTGTGTGGAGTGAGCCGATTCAAACTTATGTCCACAAGAGTGATCTTGGATAATCATTAGCGACGGCTGCTCAGGATGAAGCTGCAGCAGAACCATAAGAAATAACGTCTGATGAAGATACCATTTCAAATTGCATGGTTATGGACAAACTCAACTCCATTCAAACCTTCGTCACTGAACAATTTCAGAATATGAATACCTCCTTCAACAACCAATTTCAATCCATGAGCACATCTATCAACACCAGATTTCAAAACATTGAGACCACCATTACTCAAAATCATGAATCTCTGTTAAATGAACTACGTCACCTGTCGTCAAAATTGACCACCTTCACTTCGCATTGGATATTGATATGTAGTTGGCTACTATAGTTTATGTTATTTATTTAAGCTTTATCAGACATTTCTTTTCACTTATTGCATTTACTAAATGTATTAATTAAACATGTTTATTACTTTGAAACTACTTTTTTGTTGAAATCTTCCATATATTATGTGATGATTACGTTTATTCCCTATATATACTGTGAATGCTTGGATTTTGTTTGCTGTTTCTTCTTCCTTTTTTATCATGTCAAAAGGGGGAGAAAAATGGTATTTTGTTGGTGTTAAAATTTTTACAGGTCACTAAAATTTTTCAACACATAAATTCAAATTCAAAGGGGAGTAAGTATATATCAAGGGGGAGAAATCAAAATCTTTGAATTTCAACAACAAAGGCTTTGTCATCATGAAAAAGCGGGAGAATGAAAATGTACAAGATCTAATGTTTTTGATGAAGACAAAAGACTATGGATAAAGATCAAGTTGCAAGCTCAAAGGAAAATGAACAATCAAGTCATCTATTAAGAAACTTAGAATTTAAGGTACTTGATAAAATCCAAATACATTTCAAACACAATTATATGAGAACCTTTGTATTTTAGCATATGCATCAAAAGAATTTTCAAAGTGTCAAAAATGCATAAACTATATTTGAAAATCAATTTTTTGGCTAAAATTAAAGTTGTATTCGACTACATATATGTGTAGCTGAATACAGATGAAGTCAGTAGCAAAAACTGGACATATGTATTCGACCACAACATCTCGTAGCCAAATACAAAATCAAGTCAGTGGCAAAATTCACTGATTCGTATTCGAATACAAGGTTTCATATTCGAATAAAAATGAATGTTACAGAAGTGTATTCGTATACGCATAAGCTGTATTCGAATACAAGTGTGAATCAATGCAATTTTTCAGTTCATATCTTATCTGGATCATTGCATAAGTTCATCAAAACTTTTGAGAACAATTGCCACTGTTATGAAGTGATGTCTATGGAGTATAAATACCTCATAGCTTCAGTTTTAAGAAATCAATCCGACTACAAAACTTAATATAACTTTCTGATATATTTGTGAACTTTTTCAAAGTTAAATTTTCATATTTCAAGTACTTGCACTACATTTTAACATCATTGAGAAAGATTCTCTGTTATACTTGAAATAAATTTGGATTGTTATCATTATACCAACTGTTATACCTTGTTGCTCTTAGTAAAGAACATTCTTGTGAAATCATTTGAAAGTCATTGTACTATTTGAAGAAATTAGTATATTTTCTTCAAGTGTTGTAAACTAAGATAGTGGTGTACTATATTAGGTAAAATGTTAAGAATTTGTAATAGAAGTCTTAGTGTTAGACTTGTACTGATTCTAACAAAATAGTGGAAAAATCTCTTATGGTGTACAAGAGAACTGGATGTACCATTGGTTGTACGGGGAACCAGGATAAATTTATGCGTACTTTACTTTCTGTCATTTACAAGTTTTCATACTCAATTACAATCAGAAAAATAATTCACAAAAACTCTAAAAACCAGAAATCGTTTTAAACACCTAATTCACATTCTCTTAGGTGCGCCTCTGTACTAACATTTATGGTTTAAGGTTTAGGGACGAATGTATTCGTTTGGTGCATCTGAATCTACCGATCAAATATTCCATAAAAATAAATTGAGATTTCTCTAGCGGTTTTGAATCGCCTATTGTTTTTGGGTTTTATGTTTTAAGGGCAATTGTGTTTGTCTATTGCAACTGAATCTATCGCACGAATATTCCATAAAATAATTTTGAGAAATCTCTGGCGGTTTTGAATCACCTATTGTGTATGTGTTTAGGGTTTTAGGGTTTAGTGTCGAATGCGTTCGTTTTCCGTAGTTGAATATACCACTCGAATATTCCTTAAAATTAAATTGAGAGTTTTCCATTGTTTTTGAAATGCATGTTGTATTGGGGTTTAAGGGTGTTTATTTTATGGTTTAGGGTTTTGAGTTTTGCGGCGAATGAATTGGTCTGCCACAGTTGGACATGAAGTAGCAATGTCGATTTACAAGAAAAGGGGGTTTGAATAGTAAATTCGCCATTTGAAAATTCCTGTTAAAAACTTATGAAAATAACTCAAGATTGATCTTGGTTGTGAAAACAGAAAACGGAGAACGTTCTTGGTTTTCAACGGAAAACAGAGAACATTCTTGGTTAGTTAAAATCAATAGTTCAGTTTATCTATTTAACTTGATAATTAATAGACTGAAAGTAAATAGAGATAAGGGAAGAGATATCACACACAGATATATCCAGGTTCACCCAACCTGGGCTATGTCCAGTCCTCACAACGGTGAGATTTTCTACTAAGTGTTTAAAACAAATAACCTTCTTGGTTTTACAGCACCTAACTCAGATCAACCTTGATCTGTTACAAACTTCAATCCTTTCCACCCAGAAAGGAATTCAATCAGATCACCTATCAACCTTGATAGAATTTTACACTTCACCTTTTAAACTTGAAAAGGATTTTCTAAACAAACTACTCAAGCTCTAAACACCTCTTATAGTCTTGAGTTTTCACAATAGTGATGTAGAGTGTTTATACAGAATCTAATTAAAACTCAACTCTTGTTTGAGGTTTATATTCTTTACAAGAGATTCCAGTAAGCTAATAATAATGAAAGTGTATGTGAGTGATGTTTTGCTTTGTACTTGAAGCTCTTATTTTTTATTGAGCTTTGGCATTCCTTTTATAGGCGTGAGAGCAATAAATGGAGGTCAATAGAGCCGTTGGTAGTGCTCTTGTCAGGCTTGACCAAATGCAATATTTCTGATTAAAAATAATCCAACTTTTAACTATTTTTAATATCTGTTTTGACTGGGCTGAAACCTTTGATTCTTGATCAGATTTCCTTTGTTTAATCATCCTTTGTACTTCAAATATATTTGTTAATATCTTTGATTTGATATGAAGTTTCGATTATGTCAAAACAACTTGGAGAATGATGATGAACTTCTGCAGAATGTTAATGAAAATTCAGGAGATTGATAATCAATCTGGAGTCCTAGTATCTGAACTTTCTGGAGATTGATAATCAATCTGGAGGTTCAGTTTTGATCATTTTGGATGTCTGCCTGATATTTTCTTGGATATGCTTTGATGTTAATATACTTCAGGATCGTTCAACGTTCTTGGCAGTCAAGCTAGAGAAGGATGTAACAAGACTGGAGAATGATGATCAGTATGATGGAGAATGATTGTATCATTTTGGACTGATGTCATCATACTGAAGGATGGTGTTTGATTATTCTGGAGATAGTTGTTAATCATGCTGGAGAATGATAATCATTCTGGAGATTAATGATCATTTATGGAGACTGATGACCATTCTTGATAGAAAATCATTCTGGACATTCTGATGTTCAAGAACATACTTGGTTCTTCCTCTGAATGTATTTTCTGGAGGTATCCTCTGATAGTATTCTCTGGAGGTATCCTCTGATAATATTCTGGAGGTATCCTCTAATAGTATTATGGAGGTATCCTTTGATAGTATTTTCTGGAGGTATCCTCTGATAGTATTCTGGAGGTATCATCTGGTGACGTCTTCTGGAGGAATCCTTTGGTGACGTCTTCTTGAGGTATCCTCTGGTCACGTCTTCTAGAAGTATCCTCTGGTGACAGTCTTCTGGAGGTATCCTCTGGTATCCTCTGGTGACGTATCCATCATCTAGTGACGTCATCATCCTCTAGTAATGACTTCATCCTCTGGTGACAACTTCGGGTAACATTTTCTGTTTTACAGATTGTGCCAAGAGTGTGCTTTATTATGCTGATTTCTTGGCTTTAATGATCATTCAATATTGCAGATATGTGATGATGCTTTGTAGCTTGAATTTGAGTCTTGAACTTGATTGAAACAAATTAAAAGAGATCACAAAAAGTTGTTGCAGAAAAGTGTAGTGTAGTTGCTAAAGATTGATGATAAATCTGGAGCTTTAGCTTTTGGGTTTCCTGGAGATTGATAATCAATATGGAGTGATTTCTGAACGTATTGGAAGCTGTCTTGATGCCTTGTACATTGTCAAGATCGTTTATCAGTCTTGACAGCAAAACTGGAGACTGTTCAGTCTTGCTTGGGCATATTGATTCATGGCCTTTTTTCTTTGTGATTTGAATGGCTTCTTTTGATTGTAATTGATCACATTTGTGCATTTTGATGAAGTGAATGGATTCTTGCTTGTTCACTTATGCATTCATGTTCCTTAAACAAAACTTAAGTGAAATCATTAGTAGACCACCATTCATGAAACTTAATAATTTATTTCATAAGGTTTGTTGTCATTAATACATATATTAAAAAGATTTTTTCTTCAACAATCTCCCCCTTTTTGATGATGACAAACCTTTTGAATAAATCATAAGTTTTATGGATGGATATAAATAAAATGTAAGAATGTTCTTAGATATGTAATTAAACTCCCCCTAAACACATGCAAGAGTTTAATTCTTATCATTCTAATTAAACTCCCCCTAAACATATGCAAGAGGTTAATTCTTAACATTCTTCATTAATTTCTATCATCATATATCCATCATATATTTATCTCTCCCTTTTGACATCTATCAAAAAGGTTGGGGAATAGACATAGAAGTAAAAAAAATGGAGTAATAGCATGAGTGCACTACACATAGAAATCATGTGGTTGACCAATGCATTCATATATCAAGCTAGTCAAGTTTGCATTTAGCATTAAAGAACATAGCATGTATGATGATCATATCATTGTTGTCAATATTGCAATCAAGATATGGATAATGATAGCAACAATAATATGACATAATTGTATGCAAGCATTTTAACGCACTTTGAAAAATTGTCAAAGAATGTATATTCTTCTCATTTTTTAGAAGGAAAACAATGAGTAGACTTCAGTTTTAAGAAGAATAATATTTTCTAAAAACTCCCCATGAATTAATTTTTTAAATAATTCAAAGTTCCATAAAACAAGGAAAATGTCACTTTGCTCTTCGTCCTCTTTCACAAGAGATCACCTTTCAATTTGAATATGATCAAGCTTATTGTTAGAAATAGATCCATTTTTCATTTTTATAACTAGAGAGAATGAGTGCATACAAGGAAGCGAAATAAGATGGATGTGATATCATGTCAAATTTTCTCTCTTTACAAAACATTCTTATGCTAAAAATGTTTATATTTTTAAAAAACTAATTTTTGAATGGATAATAAAAAATATGCCCAAGGATTTGCTCACATTAAAGAGATGTTTTTCCCAAAGTTTTTTGTAAACACACAAATAAACAATAAGGCATATGTTCAAGCTTACTTTCATGAGACTTTTTGATTGTTGCTATTTTTATCTATCATGCTTAAATAAATTTAAACACTTGAGATCAATTTTCACAAAAAAAGTAAGCAAAAAATAAGACTCATTTGCGAAGGCAAATATTAATATGCTTCAAAATGTTCACATATCAATTTTTGACTTTCATGGCATAATCTTTTTGGATTAGTTTTGAGTTTTAAAGCCACAAGAGACAAAAATCATTTTCATGAAGACCAAACACATATTCTCTTGTTGAAATCCTTCAAAAATGAATCCTAAACAAGGATATAAATTTAAAATATGTTGAAGAAGGATCTTTTTCAAAGCCACATTATAAACTCAACTTTTTTTGTTTTTTGAAAAGTCATATTCAAAAAATTATACTTAGACAACAAGCAATGTATAGGCTATTCAATATATTCAAAATAATTGGAGAGAACATGATAGAGAACACTTTCAAATTCATAAGAAGGTGAATGATGTTAATTCATTTAACATGATAATTTGAAAAATGTTATTGTGCAAAGTGTAAAAAAAAGGTTCAATGAAGTATACTTGACAAAACAACCCTTTGTCTAATTATTAAAGACACTAATTTATTTTAAATGTCTTTATAACAATAACAATAATGTTTGAACATCAACCCAGTTTCACACACTTGTTTATATCATCATACAAAGTGTATGAACAAAGAGTGAAAACATGTCCAATATAGAATAGAAATTAGGCATATGCATGTACAAGTAATGACAAAGAGTGATGTAATCAATTTTAAAATTTAAGGTCATACTTGCATAAAAATAGTATGCATTCTTAATTTTAATAACACCCACTTAATCACATAATATCAAAAAAAAAATATATTCATTCTTATCATGATGCAAGTATCATAAGAATTGGGATTGAGTGTACCTCCTTTAGTGATCTTGTTCAATGACGAGAAATCTTCGAATATTTTGGAGCTTTTCTTCATGCTTATTCATTTATCTTGATTAATGGTTGAAATGAGACAATTGAAACACAAAATCTGGGATGGTCAACTGCTTTTGCGGTACATATGTAAAGAGTTGCAGCCTTCTAACGAGATATACTACTTTCATCCAAACCACATTATCGACAAGCAACTGTAGACCTACTACTGCAACTTTTAGTCCAATAGTTGGGTGAAGGGTATATTAGATGTAGGTTTTGTTGGTGTTTCTGTCCAAGTATTTTTTGTAATCTTTTCATCCAACCAAGATCTGGTTGCACTTGCAGAGATGCAGCAGAATGAAAGTATACAATAGTATAAGGCTTATGTATTATTGGCTCAAACTCCTTTACCACGTAAAGCACAAATCGCTCAAGATCTGAGCAAAAAGTGAGCCCCCGCAACAACCATGATGGGACGACTCTCACTGTCCACACCTCCACGGTATACAATCTTTATCTCTAGCTCACCAAATCCATGCATATTAGCAAAATTTCAGCCTCGTTGCGTTTGAACACTTTTTATACATCTCAGTATCAATTGTGTTGGTAGTGCAAAAGACAACAAATATAACATTGTCATTCTACTTCCCAAGAAACTGCCGCACAGTTCTTATAGCTACATGTGCAGCTGGTTCACGGGGATAATTCTTCGCATCTGTATAAATACATTCTATAGCAATACTTCGAAGCTCATTTTCAATTTGAAGCTCTAGGCAAGCACGATAGTAATGACTTCATGGCATACTTTGGACCAACTGTATGGATGATTTTCTTTGCATGAAGGTCATAGGCATTGGTAACTTTAGCCATCCATGTTCGACATCCACCCAAAATTGCGCATTTTTCTGCAAGACTAGGTCCAACATGCAACCCAAGGCTGTTGTGTGCTTCATCATTCTTGAACGACATTTTTGTTCGAATTCCATCAGTTGTGTCTCCAATGATTTGAGTTTGAGGATGATCACATATTGTTCTCCAACTTTTAGGTGGAGACTGAAACGGAGACTGTTTACCAATCTCAGTTTCATGCAGATTGTTCTGTTGTATACCTTCTTACTTAATTTGATTTTTCTCTTAGATCCTTTTTGTTTTTCCACTTCATGATCATACTTTGGAGTTTCGATGGATGATATATGAACATTATCTATCAACTATGTGATTTATCCAAATTTAACATTGTAATTATTTTTCTTCACCATCCTATCTTTCATCATAAAAGTCAACATATTCATTAAACATAATATGCATAATATCATCTATAATTTGGGCCTTGAGATTCTATAATATTTATGGAATGTAGAGCATTCAAAATATATACTTTGATGGTATTTTAAAACAAATTGCTCATACTTTCTTTATTACGTGAAACATAGTAATGACATTCAAAAATGTCAAAGTATGATATGTTTTGCTTTCTATATAAAAAAATGATGTGAAGGTTTGTCAAAGATATTTTCTACTAAAGCCAAGATTAAGAACATGATAAACAATTTTTGTGGCTTATCTCCAAAATTATTTTTCAACACTTGATTTATTTAAAATTGTTCTATCTATTTCTTGTAACTTCATATTGTTTGAATGTTATTTGACAAATAAATCATGGAAATATCAGTTGGAAATTCATCTAAGTATAAAACATAAGAATTTTTCTTTAAAATCAAACATGAGCATGTTTGTTTTACTTCAGCCAAGTGGGGTTTAAAAAATAATTTTAAAAGCAATTTTACAAAGTTATCTTTCACATATCAAACATCCTTAATCTATGCAAAATTATTTCAACAAATGATACATGTTCCTTTGATTTGTTAATGTTTCCAAAGGTTATAGATGCTCCAAATTTTTGTAATGAGAGGCGGCACCATACTTTTCCATTCATGTGTATTGAGCAAGCCTTGTTCATGTATCAATGTTCTTTCTTGATTGTTGGATGGTGTTCCTGCATCACAAGTTAGTAATGACTTTGGTACCCATATTTGTTTGGGTCCTTGATGGTTAGTATATCTTCTTTTAGAAGATTTTTTAAAACTTGATCTCTTTTTAAGAATAGCAAGTTGACTCGTAATGGTCATTCTTGGAATAATAGGAACACTTTGTTGTTGGTTTTGAAGAAGGTTTGAAAATTTGAGTGTTAAACGTCTTTGAAAATGATTTTGATGAAATTCCAGAACGTTATCCTTTTTTCAAACTTTCGGAAGAAAGTTCTGTTTGTGTTCCAGAACGTTCTCCCTTTTTAAGGCTACCTAGAGAACGTTCTCCCTTTTTCAAGTTTCCTGGAGAAAGTCTTGTTTTTGTTCCATAACGTTCTTCCTTTTTAAAGATCCTTTTGTTCTTGATTTTTTCATTTGTTTTCTTAAAATAACATACAAATTCCAGATGTCCAAATTTACTGCAATATGAACATTTGGTTTTGCATTTCTCCTCTTTTCTTTTAGGAACAAAAAAGTTTTCCTTAATCTTTTCTTTTTGAGAAGTTTTGAAACATAAATCATCTTTCTCAAATATCATATTCTTTTGAAATGTTTTAGTGGTTGTTACCAAGTTGGTTAAATCATTTTTTAAATCAGGAACTTCTATCTTTAAAGAGGTACTTTCTTCCTTAGTTTCAAAATAATTTGGAAAATGATTTTTTGTGGTTATCTTATTGAGAGTCTTTTGTTGTTCAACCATTTGTAAATGAGTTTGCTGCAAACTTTGAATGACCTTTCTGAGTTCGTCATTCATAGCTTGGGCTTTCTTTTTTTCTTCCTTTTCTTTATAGAGTTGTTCTTTTAATAAACCATATTTTTGAGCAAGAAGGTTTGAATCACATAAAAGATTATCAAATTCTTTTTCCATTTCTTCACATAAAGGACAGAGTTGAGAGATGGTTACCTCATTATTTTTTGAGTTTTCCTTTAAGCACATGTTGGTTTCTGACATTACTTCTTTTTCCTGAATCTTTTCCTCCAACACTTGTTAGGTGCTCAATCTTTAGAGACCAAACTCTGATGCCAATTGAAGTAGCAATGTCGATTTACAAGAAAGGGGGGTTTGAATTGTAAATTCTGGAGGTATCCTTTGATAGTATTTTCTGGAGGTATCCTCTTATAGTATTTTCTGGAGGTATCCTCTGGTGACGTCTTCTGGAAGTATCCTCTGGTGACGTCTTCTGGAAGTATCCTCTGGTGACAGTCTTCTGGATGTATTCTTTGGTATCCTCTGGTGATGTTATCCTCTGGTGACAACTTCGGGTAACATTTTCTGTTTTCCAGATTGTGTCAAGAGTGTTCTTTATTATGCTGATTTCTTAGCTTTAATGATCATTCAATATTGCAGATATGTGATGATACTCTGTAGCTTGAATTTGAGTCTTGAACTTGATTGAAACAAATTCGAAGAGATCACAGAAAGTTGTTGCAGAAAACTGTAGTGTAGTTGCTGGAGATTGATGATCAATCTGGAGCTTTAGCTTTTAGGTTTCTTGGAGATTGATAATCAATCTGGACTGATTTCTGAACGTATTGGAAGTTGTCTTGATGCCTTGTACATTGTCAAGATCGTTTATCAGTCTTGACAACAAAACTGGAGATTGTTCAGTCTTGCTTTGGCAGCTTGATTCATGACCTTTTTTCTTTGTGGTTCGAATGACTTCTTTTGATTGTAATTGATCACATTTGTGCATTTTGATGAAGTGAATGGATTCTTGCTTTGTTCACTTATGCATTCATGTTCCTTAAACAAAAGTTAAGTGAAATCATTAGTAGACCACCATTCATAAAACTTAATCATTTATTTCATAAGGTTTGTTGTCATTAAAACATCTATTAAAAAGATTTTTTCTTCAACAGGATATACTATACAATACTCCTTAATTAATAAATTGAGAGTTCTCCAACTGTTTTGGATCGCATGTTTCATTTGGGTTTTATGGTTAAGGGGAGAATTTGTATCTACTACTTGAATATTCCTAAAAAAAAATTTAGAGTTGCATGGCGGTTTTTAATCACCTTTTGTATTTGGGGTTTTGAGTTTATGGTTTTAGGGTTTAAGGACGAATGCATTCGTCTACTATAAATGAGTCTACCACTTGAATATTACTTAAAAATAAAATGAGAGTTCTCCAACATTTTTGAATCGCCTGATGTATTTGGGATTTACGATTTGTAGTTTAATGTTTAGGGTAAAGAGGTGAATGCGTTCGTTTGCCGAAGCTGAATCTACCATTCGAATATTCCTTAAAAATAAATTGAGATTTCTCTAACGATTTTGAATCGCCTGTTGTAGTTGGGGTTTAGGCACGAATGGATTTGTCTGTTGTAGCTGAATTGACCGCTCGAATATTCCTTAAAAATAAATTAATAGTTCTCAGGCAATTTTGAATCCCCGGTTGTAATTGAGGTTTACGATTTTAGGGTTTCGAGATTATGGTTTAGGGGTGAATGCATTCGTCTGTCGCAGTTGAATCTTTCGCTCAAATATTCCTCAAAAATAAATTGAGATTTCTCTTACGGTTATGAATCACTTGTTGTATTAGAGGTTTAGGGTTTAAGGGTTTAGGGAATAATGTGTTTGTCTATCACTACATAATCTACCGCTCGAATATTCCTTTAAAATAAGTGGAGTTCTTTGACGATTTTGAAACGTGTGTTGTATTTGGGGTTCCTGATTAAGGGTTTGCAAGCGAATGCATTCATTTCCCGTAGATGAATCTACATCTAGAATATTCCCTAAAAAAAATTTAGACTTCTCTATCGGTTTTGAATCGCATCTTGTATTTAGGATTTAGGGTTTAAGTATTTTTTGGTTTAGGGTTTAAGGGCAAAGGTCTCTAACAAGTAAGCCAACATTAATGGTTATAGTCTACTCCTTCTTGCTTTAAATGTAAGCAATTTTAAATCGACCGAAGTTGATGTATTTGGTTTAAAAGAACACATGAAGTAATGGAGTTAAAAAATTTGGAATGTTCTGTATGCCAAAATATACTACAAGAATTTAAAGAATTTTAAAAGAACAAGGAAAATATACTACAAGAGGATCTCTCGTATAACCTTAGAGCAATGTTCTTCTAAACAATTTAGAATTCTATATGCCAAAAATACTTACGACCCGTTTGATGACTATGATAAGGAGATAATATACAATACAGTTATTTTATCGTAGTTTAATATTTTGTTTGATACACCAATCTGATATGATTTAATAATCAAATTTTTTAATCATATGTTACTTGGACCTCGTTTTTCCGTTTCCCATCAATAAACAACAAAGAAGCAACTTTTTGTTACATCCAATATCACATCAGCAAAAAACAAAGATAAAGAAAGAAGGAAAGGGGAGCATTGTGATATCACTATATGATATAACTGGAGGAGTTGATTACATTAACATGAAAATGGTGAATGTGATTGTAACATTGCGATTAGGAGGGCATAAATGTATCTTTGTTAAAATTAGGACTACTGATATTGTAATTTAAACACATTTGAATGCATATTGTGTAACATCCGTAAGTGTTTGTGTGTTTGGATATGTACATGTTAATCTCATTAAGATATATTATGGACGGTATATTGTCTGTCGTGTTTTATATGTAAATTAGTTGAATTTTCTTATGTAATTCTTTTTGATGTGAGGTTGTGCAAATTGTTATGCAGAACAAGGAAAAGTCAATAGCATTTAAACAATGGAGGATGGTCAGGTTCTTTTGTATGATGTAAGTTCTTCCAAAATCTGATGTTTTCATCAATCCTTGTATGATTGTGACAAAGTTTGTTTGAGGGAAAATACAATCCTTGAAGTTCTAAAATTTTGGTGCTGCATCGTGTAGAACTCTATAAATGCTGCTGTACCCAAAATTCCATACTCGTGGTTAGTGTTTAATGAAAAAGTTAAAGTGAATTCAGTATTCCTCAGGGATTCAACTGCCATATCTGATTCCATGCTGCTCTTATTTGGCGGGAACATATCCAAAGGTGGACTAGTAAGTTCCTACTCTATTTTTTCTTCACATGTTCCCTCAATTAGTTGTGCTTTATTGTATGTACCTGTTGCTTCCTTTTGAATACTCATTGTGTTGTAACATATGGTGAATGTACAATTCTTTTGATAGGATTGTCACCTGAAAATGTTGGGAGGGTATCTGGAATTTTTCATGAAACCAGAGTAAGCCTAGACTTATTCAAACTTTAATTAGGGAACTGGAGGAACTGATATAGAAAAAAGTAAGTTCAACTTTATTGGTTAGAGCTTAAAACTTTGATCCTTATCAAGGGTAATTCAGTAGTGTATCCACATTTCTCCCTCAATTTTCAATATCTCTTCAAGTGCTTGACACAATTACTTTATGCTCTGTGTGTTATGCCAGCTTCTGGATCCAATGTTCGATACCCAATCACAAAATGAGCTTATTTCAGTTGTAAGATTGTTGGTATCCGAGGACCATTGAGATGGAAGATTTGTTTATGATCACCAGGTCCTACCACAGATTAAGAAGGTAACAAACTCCAAAAGTGGTGTTGGAGTCGAGGGCAAAAATTCTAAAAATCAGCTTCAAACGTTTCTTAACAGGGCTGGACATGAATCACCAACTTACAAAACACAACAACTGAGAAATAACCAATTTCATTCTACTGTGATATTCAATGGCTTGGATTTTGTGGGCCAACCATGCAGCAGTAACAAACTAGCAAAAAATTTGCTGCTGTTGAGGTTATTCTTTGGTTAAAAGGGGATACCCATTCATCGGGTGATATTGACTATGCGTATGTGCTTCTGAAGAAAAATAACAAGAAAAGTAGGAAAAAATCATTTAGTGGCGTTAAATGGAGTTGAATTACCTTTACAATACATATGTTGGGTAGATTTGTTTGATGGGGGGTCCTACCCCAAGGCTTGTCTATAGTCTCTCTTTAGTGCAATGGATTTAGGGATGATTTCAATAACAAGTGTACAGAGCTATTAGCTAGGGATCTTGAATCTGAATGGTCTAGATCTGAGCCATTGTTTTTGAAACGAGTGATTGTATCCAAAGTCCTCCTAAATTTGGATCACATTTCAAGAAATGTATTTCTTCAATTGCTTTTGACTAGATCTGACTCAGAGCATAGTCTGCTGGCTTAGCAGCTATTGTACGTGCAAATAATTTATGAAAATTAGTGGGAGTAAGCAGCTAAAATTCATATGGACGTGTAAACGATGTGTTTGGTTCTGCATTGCTCTTGTGGGTAGAGAAGATATACTTCACAAGGGGATTGACTCACAATACTTTATAGAGCATTTTTAAGATGTTGTAGTTGCTTACATAATCAAGCCAACTAATCATATAGTTATTAATATAGAATATGTATTTACAATTACAATTATTTTTACACTCAAGTTAAGAGGATTACAATGTTTGTTAGACCTCTTGAGATGGATTATTTTCATGCTGATGTTGTAAGCTATAAGAGATAACTTATGAATAGGGAGATCAATTTCGATTTGATAAATTTCAATATCGGATTAGAAAAACAAGAGAACTCGTTTGTTCTCAAATTTTTCCATGTAGAACAATGAGAACCATTTTTTCACATTTTTATGTCCACGTAGGAATATATCATACAACAAGGAAAAAACTTATTATATCTTCAAGTTATAAAACATCTCGTCCTCCATGCTAGCTAATACATGTCCTTATTTATTACATTAATTTAAGTTTTGCTCCTACATAAGGTATTGCTTTCACACAAAATGAATTATGGACCAATATCCCATTACATAAATAAATTAAAAGCATTATAGAGCAATATCTAATTATAAAAACAAAAAGGATTATCGATGTATATCTCTAGTTTAATATTTTAACATAACAAATTACTACACCTGCATTTAAAATAGTTATTGTATAATTCGTATTATTTTTTGGGCGGGTTAAGTGAAGCAGACCAACTAGAGTGATAAGGTCTATTAACTTTTCAATTCATCCTGCAAAAATAATGAATTAAATGGACATGGCTTTGTGTGGCTCCACAATTTTTGTCCCCATTCATGAGTGTTAGTTGTAATTATTTAAGTTTGTTGATTGAATGGTGGAGATACTTAATCCACCTATTTGCTTCTTTTATTTTTCCAATAGTTTTAGTTTCTTTTTACATGATTATTTTAGTGGAAGACATATGGTATTTGTCTATGATCCTAGGGCTACTCTACTAAAATTAAAGAATAACCAGTTGTGATTCATTGTGTGTTTTTTGTGAGCAATATAATAAGACAATTTTACATCTCTATGGAGTGTCACTGGTCAAAGCAAATATGGTTTTCTTTCTTTTAGGTATGATATTTAATTCGCATGATTCTAGACACATACTATCTTGGAAAGAAATATTATTGATGCAAATGAGAATGTGATTGTATATGTGTTGATCTTGTATTATGAAATAGGGGTGAGGGGAGGGGGGGCGCTAGAAATAAAAAATCTTTTGAGGGAACTAATGTTGATGTGATTACTATTGTTCAAAAGACACACATACCTATTGTTAATTTTAATAGTGCTAGTGCAGCCATTGACATACATCTAATGTTCGTTGGATATTCTCGATTAGTGGTTGTTATAAGCATAATGTAGATGTGTCATGTCCAATAGATGAGAATAAATAGGTATTGGTGTTGTAGTGACATTGGTGGTGTAGTAGTTCCAAATCATTTCATTATCAAGTTCAGAGGTAGTAGAAACTTTAGCTATGTGAAAATGTTTGGAATTTGCTAAATATATGTCTTTCTTGAATCTTATAGGCTTATAGCGGAATTAGATGCTTCAAATGTGATCGTGGCGTTGAAGATATCGATATTTTTCACTTTACATTTGTACTAATGATATATCGATATTTAATAAAAGTAGTTTAAAAAAATATTATGATATCTTTTTCATTTTTCTTAATGAATTTTATACATATATATATATATATATATATAAATGATACATTTTTGTTAATATTAGTAAACTTATATATCTATAATAATAAGACCATATTTGTTAACATTAATATTTTGAAAATTATTCAAGTATTTGTTTACGATGAATAACTTTAATCTCAGAATTTCCATATAAAGAACACAAACCCAATAAACTGTTCAATTTTCTTTTGTATGTTCAAGATGGTTTATCCAATAGTTTAATCTACTAAATTTTTAATTTAATTATGGATATTATAACTAAACTATATAATTTTTGAATTAGACTTAAAATGGATTTATTGCTCAACCGTTCAATTCCCTCTTTCAGTTTGATTTACACACACACACACACACATATATATATATTAGTATTAGCTTTAATATGTCATGAAAAGTAATTTTCTTTAGGTAAAAAGTATTTAATAGAAGAAAAAACAAATTGTACATCTTTGTAAACCTTAAGGGATCCAAGGAAGAACAAAATGGTGTGTAATGTAATAATTCACTAAGTCTTTTGCTTTTGTGAAAGATCATTTATTATTTGTTGATTTGGCCCTTTCATTATAAGTTGTTTCGGTAACGCGTACACACATTACATTATTTTGTATTTTAATGTGATTTATTTATATATTCAAAAGAAATTTATGATAAATTTTAAGGTTAATTGCAGTTTTAGTTATTCTATTTTTACAATTTTATGTATTTAATTCTCTTATTTTAAAATCAGATGATTTTTGTCCCTCTTCCATATATTTGAACTGAAAAACAATGACGTGATATATTTTAAATAATGTGTGATACAATATCATGATGTAGAAACATCCAGATGTATTAATTATTCATATGTTATTAATTTAACTAAATCGTATAATGTGCGGTGCACGAGAAGAATAATATGAGATTAGTATTTTTAATTTATTTTAAGTAATAAATGTTATTGGAAATGAAATTTAATAATTAGTTGAAATAATGTTTTTAATATTAAATTTTAAAATATATAAAAAATATTACGTCAAAAAGTTTACATTTATATTTCATATATTCACTAGATATGCATCATCAACATAATATAAATTGTTATTAATTTTAAAAGGTTGAATATTTGATTTGTACTTGTAAGTTCACGCCTTTCTGCGGTCTTTATAAGTTTTTTTTTTTCGATTTAGTTTTAAAGTCATCGCTGTTGTTAGTTGTTATTAAAAAACAAAGCTTTTGTGGCGAACAAAGAAGTGACGTGGTAGTCTTTGACATGACAATAGTTGATGATATGTCAAATATTTGACAACTAGGTATATTTATGAGGACTAAATCATAAATTCCTACATTTGAAAAACCTAAAATCTAAAATCCCCTTTCTTCTTCTTTTCCTTCGTGCAACGTAAAATCTCAACTATTGTCAAATCATCATATGCTTCTTCTTCGTTCAACCATGACATCAGTTTCGTCTGCAAAAAACTCAACTCATTTCAATTGCCTGAATGTGAGTGTAGGAAAACAATGCATATATTCGTCTTTAACACAAATGAAAATCTTAACCATCGATTTTGGAGATGTCCTCATTGGGATGTGAGTAATTTTTCTTATATATGAGATCTTTATGTTTATTCTTTGTAATTGTAGTTTATATTTACTATGTTTAATTTTTGTTTGTTTTTGTTTGTAGAACAAGGAGAAATAGAGAAAGGAGGAGAGGAAGGAGTGAGAAGTCTAATCCCCAAATCTAGTTTCTGATTTTGGATGGAAGGACTAAAATATAACACTTTCAACTTAATTTCATTTCTTTTTTAATTAATTTAATTACTTCATTGTATTTTTTAATTTATTTAATTTTTAATTATTTCATTAATAATAATCATCTATCAAATTGTCACGTCACTCCTCTATTTATGACATAAATTTTTTTTAACAGCAACTAATAGCATAAATGGTTTTTAAACTAAATTGAACTTATAGAGTTTAAATTAAAAATAAATAAATTATAAAGGCGCAAACTTACATTGACGTAGTACTTGTAGTTGACTTTAATGGCCATGTACCAAGGGTTATGCCATAACCCTTTGTAGATACAGTAACAAGCCTTTGGATAGATTTGTTTGGAATATAGTAATTTAACTCTTAAATTAAAAAATATCGATCAATTTTGTCATTTTTTCACCACAATTTTAATATTTTTATGCTTGTTTTGATGTAGGAAAAGACTATTGAAATTAGAATGTATAATTTTTACCGGTTTGTATATTCTTTTTTTTTTTACCAAGAATTTTCATATTCTTTAATTTAGATGAGTAATTTATTATTTTTAAAATTTGTGGACTAAATTGACTTACATATAAATTTTTAAGGACCAAAAAACACTGTTTAGTCCATAATTTATTAATGTTTCACCAAAATTTGTTGCAATAAATATTTCTAACTCTAATCAATTTAAATTTGTGTGCATTAATTGTATACAAGATTAATGTAACTTCATTTTATGGGGGCTTCTAGAGTACATTTTTAATTTGACATATTTTGGTATTATCAAATTAATAGACCAGTAGTTGAATAGTATTGCTTTGTCAACCAGTACTAATGATTTAGTCAATTTTTTATATACAACATATGAATGCTGACGTGGGTGAGTTAGTGATAAACTAACTCATTTATTAGTTAAAATTTTGATAATACCAGTACATTTTGTTGTTGTTCGTAGTACTGCATAAATTGTCTTAATTTATGAATTAAAAAGGGGAACTCATACATCTGTTAATGTTGATATTGGTTTTAATAGAAAACTATCAAAAACATCAATTAATAAACATCAACAAATACACATGTAAATATTTCAAGGATGGAGAAAGTTTGACATTCAAGTTTCATATCATTTTTATAAAGAAACCATTATCTCCAAACATACACGGTTCAAATAAATGATAAAAAAAATTGTTAACGGAAGAAAATGACAAGTTAATACAAGTGAATGTATATCACAAGTTAATACAATTAAATTACACAAAAATTAAATTTAAGCAAACACTTTGATTGAAAACTTAAAAACATAAACATAAGTATTCATAATTATAAATGAGTGAAGGTTCAAGAATAAAAACTAAAATGCAAGTTGGAAAAATGCCAAAAATTTAAGGCATAGAAGTCAAGAAAATACACTGACTTGATAAATCAAACTAGTAACAAAGAACAATATAAAGTTAAATAACTTAGAATGAGATTTGTCTAATACAAATCTCTTAAAGACACCAACTTTATTTTGCGACAACCTCAGTGCAATATACATTGCAGCCAATTCAGTTTTTCATGAGAAGACAAATTGTCTAGACATTGACTGTCATATTGTTAGACTGAAGACTTAAAATGGAATTTTATAACTACTACCAATTAAAGGACACAACCAACTAAATCTTGTTCCAATTAGTTTGTTTTCATCTAAATCCTTTTGTATTTGTATTTTTATGATATAAGTTTGTTACTTCTTGTTAGTTAGTTTGTTAGGAAGTTGAGTTAGTCATTTGCTTGCTAGTCAAGCTAACAACCTTGTATATAAAATGGGTGTTAGCTCCCTTTCTCAATCATTTGATTCATTTTCTTGAATAAGTTCATATTAGTTCATACATTCTAAGAGTTTATATATAAAGTAAAACTAAAAACATACCAATATGCAGGCAAAATCCGAGGATTAAAGTGCCAACATAATCACGAAGCTCACCATTCCAAACATTCAACTTGATAATTCATATTTTATCATTAACTATTTTTTAATTTCTTTCTTATTACATAGAACATAAAACACTTATTAGAAAAAAACCTTATTTCAAGACTAGCCTCCATACATACGTACTATATTATATTGCTTCTATTTTTTATGAAATACAATAAGCTTATCTTTGTTAAAAAAATCAAAGAAAGAGTTCTACTAATAGTATATTAGGAATGTAATTAACACTAAACTTGATTGCAAAAGTTGTCACCATAGCCAGCATAATCATTAGGATAGAAGTTTTGAAGTAAACTATGACACGAGGGTTCTTAAAGTTTTCTATGATGACAACCTCTGGTATCCAACCATCTAATCCACTCCTAATTACGTACATTTTGCAGATTTTTCCGAGACAAGGTCCTTGTAACTTCACTTTAAATGTTATGCACTGCTTGAACCCCCTAGAATCAGGACCGTTCATTTTCGAAGTATCAAACTGCAGTTAAATTAAATATATGTATGTATATACTTCAATCAAAATTTTATTTTTACTTTTATAAACAATACATTAAGACTTTTTTAGTAAAAAAAATTAAATATTGTGATTGCGTACATAATTAAAATGTTACTTTTACAGGAAAAGATTGAAAACAATAGATAATGTGATTTCTTTTCCAAAACAACTAACAAAGTCACAAAATTTTAAAATTAAGTTAATATAATTTGTGCAACAAAACAAAATTTGAAGATAAAATTAAGAAACATGTATATGTATATGTATATATATATATATAGTTAATTACCAATTTTTTATTAGCGTCTCCAAATGAAAGAGTGATTCTGTCATTTGTATCACATGAAGAACGACAACTTGTCTTTATGGTAGCCAAGTATTTGCAAGTCCGTTCATCCACATTTTGAAACATGCATATATACAAATCATATACATAGCCTCTTATTTAAGATGCAATCATACATGAAATCAATTTGAGTACATTAAACTTTCATTTATAAAATGTGTAGTGACTACACTTTAAAAGGGTATTGATGAAATTGAAACATCATTTTCCAACCCTTCATTTTTGTAGAACCAAAAAGGGCACTAATGAAAAGCTACTACTAAATAAATTATCACTTTGAGAGCTTATAAATATAAAATAAAATAAACTTATGAAAATGACATAAATTGTTTTTAGAATTTCTGCCAAATAGTCTCATAGATGTAATTCTCCCACTATGTATCAGGTGGAGAATGACAGCTTGTCTTTATGGTAGCTATGCATTTGCAAGGCCGTCCAGCCACATTATGAAACAATCATATATACAAATCATATACACAACCTCTTATTTAATATGCAATCAAATATTAAATTAATTTGAGTAAATAAAACTTTCATTTATAAAATGTGTATTGACTACACTTTAAAAGGGTATTTATGAAATTGAAGCATCATTTTGCAACCTTAAATTTTGTGCTGAAAAAAAAGGCACCAATGAAAAGCTACTACTAAACAAATTATCAGTTTTTTTTTAATAAGGTATAATCTTAGAGAGTTTATGAAAATAAATTAAAAACAATTTATAGTAATGATATAAGTTATTTTCTTACACTCTTCCAAATAATATCATTTATGTTTATCTTATTTGATAATTAAGTGTTTTAAAGCTAATAACATGTATAAACGTTAATAACATATGTTTGTCCTATTTCATACTGCGTGGATAATTAAATTAATTAAACGCTAATAACATATATAAATGTTTATCAATTAAGTGTTTATAAATAAGTCATTTATGTAACAAAAGATAAAGTTAAGTCAAAATGTTTTTAAATAAATTATTTTCATAACCTATTCTCGATAGTTTATAAAAATTAAATTAGATTACCTTATGAAAATGCTATAAATTGTTTTTAGAAGTTCCACCAAATAGTTTATGTTGTTTCGAGTTTTTGAAAAAAACAGTTTAAAAACAATTTATGCCACCGAAAATATTACTGGGTTGAGTCGCGGACTAGGTCGCTCTCTTTAAGATGTTTTGCAGCACTGTCTAAATTGTGCAAGGCAGACTATCAACCACACCGTCCCCTATGATAAAATAGCTCAGATTCACTGTATCGGAGTTCCACTGCACCGTAGAAAACCGTTCTATAATTACACCCTCAATATGGCAGTCGAATGGCTGCCACTCGTAATATAGTACTAAGACTACTCGAAAGAAAGAAAAAGGAGAAGTAAGAATAGAGAGGGAGAAGGAGAGAAAAGCCTCAGAAGAATGGAGAGATTTTGGGTGTGTTTTCCAAATGAGCAGAACCCTCTATTTATAGAGGAGATCTGCTACCGGATCTAAGGGATTTCGGGATCCATCAGACCATAATCACACTAAAAACGTGCCACATTTTTCTAGGTTAAGTTGACTCCGAATTTCCTAGGGTTTTGACAAAGTGCGCGTCCACAAAACAAACGGAAAAATAGGTAGGGTTTTGACCATAAACTGAAGCGCGCGAAATAAAGGGAAGGACTTGACTAGATCAGAAATAATGTGTTGACTCAGTGGAGGGTTTACACGTGTCCAATCGTGTCAATTAAGTAAAAATGCAAGCATTCATTTTAGAAAATAAATAAATAAATTTTTAATTTTCTTTGTACTAAAAAAATAATTCACCACCCAAGCTTAGGCCCTGCCCGGCCCAGCCTAGCCGGCCAGAACGACGGCAGTGGCGGTGCGCGCGTGTGTGGTGATCTATTTTGCATGCGTTCTCGCCCCTTCATAAAATTGGGGTACCCCTTGGGGCACACCCCAAGTATCATACCTCCACCTTATAAACACTACTAGAATGTGTAATCCCTCCTATGTGGGACTTCTATTTTTCAATGCACATACTAGCTCTATGTTCTTCATTTCCAACAATCCCCACTTGAATTTAGAAAGTAGGTTCTGAAATAGCGTCAAACGCTTTCATAAGATCGTGCATAAACAAATTTGTTTATAACTTGAACCATTGCATAGCAAGTAAGATTCTAATTTAACAAGAGTGCCTCGTAGTCTTGAACTCTATCTCAGACATCAAACCCACACACAACCTTTTCATTGGGTGTATTTTAAAAAGCTCGTGCATTTATGGCCCTGCACGTCTATCCCAATATAGTGAACGCTTTAGGAATTTTTGCCCCAAAATTCCATAGGAAACGGCCCCATTTCGACATTCACATAGGTGAGTCTATCAAGAGTACTCCTGTAGCTAGGTACTCCCTCCACATGGAGTATAGATCTCATTAAGAGTTTCTATTATCTCAGCCTTCCATCGCTTCAGGAATCATGCTTTTGTTAAATATAATAACATGTTCATCTCCTATCATTATGACTTGTTATTACCCATTGAACCTAATTCTTGGGATCTCCAGTCTTTAGGTCGGGTTACCATCATAAGTGACTCAATGATCTATAGGCAATAGTCCCATCCTTTTGGATGTATTTATGACTTTCTCTCTAGCCAATCCTTTCGTCAAACGATCTGTTAAATTATCATCAGTGCGTACTGATCCACTATTACAACTCCTTTAGTAAGTAATTCTCTAACTGTGATGTGCTTACGACGTATTTGTCGTCTCTTACCGTTGTAATAACGATTTTCAATTTTTGCAATAGCCGCGATACTATCGCAGTGGATCAACACAGCTGGCATAGGTTTTTCCATAAAGGGATCTCAGCTAGCAAGCATCTCAACCAGCTTGCTTCTTCACTAGCAGTAGCTAGTGCTATCATTTCAGACTCCATAGTGGACTGAGCCAGTATCGTCTATTTCTTCGATGTCCAAGATACAACACCACCGACTATATTAAAAATATAGCCACTGGTTTCTTTGGAGTCATCTTATAAGGTGTTCCAATCAGCATCACTGTATATTTCAAGTACGGCAGGAAATCTTTGATAATGTATGTTGGAACCAAGTTGGTTCGATCAATCAATGTTTTGATGTTAACAAAGGTATTTTATGTAAATATCATTTTGACTTAGAAGAACAAATCAGAAGCTGTGCAAAATCAAAGGATGACACTACCAGAGGATGCATCCTGAAAGCACCAAAGGGTACACCTCCAGAGGATATCAGAGGATGTCATCAACTGAAAAATAACATCATCATAGGGATATATTTCTTGGCCCAGATCACAAGGAAGCAGAGCCCAGAAAGAGACCTGGTTCAAACCAGAAGGAAGTGAAGGTGCAAATACGAGAAAGAGGGTTGAATTGTGTTTGTACTACTTGAATTCTTTTTTTGTTTTTGATGATTATTTGAAATCTGAAATATAATCAAGTAGAGTTAGCAGTGGATAAAGTAAAATAATTAACACAGAGATTTATCCTGGTTCACCATTAACTAGGCTACATCCAGTCCCGTCACCTCGAAGGATTTTTCCACTAATTCAAAATCTTTGAATTACAACAACACTACTGACCCTCCAAACAATCTTCTCAAACAATCTAACAATCCTAGACTTTTGAGGAACACAGCACCTTGACTTCACAAGTCAAGTCTTCTCCTACCAATCTGACAACCCCAGATTGCAAAAGGAATTACAACACCTTGAATCTAATTGCTAAGTCACCTGCTACCTCTTCTGACTCTTTAGATTGTAGACTCTACTTCAACAATATAGATTTAACACAAGGGAACGAAAAACACGAGTACTTGCTTCTGGAAAGCTTGAAACTCACAATTAACCTCACTGAAAACTCGAGTGTTTGCTTTTGGAAGTTTATGACTCTTTTACTGATTTTCGATACTAAGTCTTCTGCCTTGAGCCTCCTTTTATAGATGAGTAATTAGGGTTTCTTCCATGCTTAAATTCGAGCTGAATCTGCCCAGATTCTTTTGCAAAAATAACTTGGCCAATCGGATTTCACTTAAATAAAAAACGTATCTTTTTATCTCCAGATTGCATTTAAAAATTCTGTTAACCAATCTTGTTTCTTTTAATTTCAAACCATATCTTTTTAAGCTTAAGATTGCATTCGAATTTCTTCAAGTCCTCAGTAATTTTTGAATCAAATCCCCTTAATACTTTGATCAAATTTCTATCAAAATTTAATCAAGTCTTCTTCGAATTTTTAATCAAGTCATCACTGATTTTCATCATGATTAAAATCTGGACCGTTTGATCTTCTGATCTCGACCACCTCTGGACCATATAATCTGATCTACCCCAATTTTGTGATCCTTTGATCTCGGCCAACACTGGACCACATGATCTGATCTTCTGATCTTCTTATCTCGGCCAACACTAGGCCATATGGTTTGATCTTCTGAACTCGGCCAACACTGGGCCATGATGCTTAAATCTGGACCATTGATCTGAACATTTTCCCTCTGATCTGGACCAAGTCTAGACTGGGTTTGGATTGAATCTGAATTAAATATGGACTTATGATAGTTTAATCTGGACATTTATCTTCTGATCTGGATCCAGTGTGGATTAAATCTAGACAATCATTTCTTCTGATTTGGACTTAGTTTTATGCTCTGGACCATGCCATCTTCTAGTGTGGACCAAGTCTGGACCAAGTCACTTGTTCTGGACCAGTTATCTTCTGCTCTTGACCAAGTCTGGACTGATTCTTATTTCACGACCAGGCTATCTTCTGGTCAGGATTAATTCTGGACCAAGTCTGACTTATGATTCCTTCTGGTCTAGACCAAGTCTCTCTCTGACAAGCTTTATTCTGGTCTGGACCAGATCTCCTTCTGACTCTGCTTCCTTCTCATCTGGGCCAGGAAAGATATCCTCTGATGATGTTATTTGACCTTTGTTAACATCCTCTGATATCCTATGGTGCCTTCAGGATGCATCCTCTGGTACCCTCTGGATGCATTTTCTGGCTGAACCTTCTGGTGGCATTTCTATCTTCTGGTTGCTTCCTCTGGATGTATCTTCTGATTTTGCCCAGCTTTTGATTTGTTCTTCTAAGTCAAAATAATATTTACATAAAATACTTTTGTTAATAATCAAAACTAAGTATAGAACCATCTTGGTTCCAACAGGAAGCTTGTCAGAGGGAGACTTGGTCCAGACCAGAAGGAAACATAAGTCAGACTTGGTCCAGACTTAATCCTAACTAGAAGATAGCTTCGTCGTGAATATAAGTATCAGTCCAGACTTAATCCTGACTTGGTCCAAAGTAGAAGATAACCGGTCCAGAACAAATGACCTTGTCCAGATCCGAAGATAGCATGGTCCAAACCATAAAAATCAGTCTAGATCAGAGGATTAATGTCCAGATTCAAAGATAAATGGTCCAGATTAAAAGTCCAGATTTAATTTAGACTCAATCCAGACTCAGTCCAGACTTGGTCCAGATCAGAGGGAAAATGGTCGAGACTTAAGTATCATGGCCCAGTGTTGGCCGAGATCAGAAGATCATAAAATTGTTCAGATCAGATCATATGATCCAGTGTTGGCCGATATCAAAGGATCACATAATTGGCGCAGATCAGATTACATAAGTCCAATGTTGGCCGAGATTAGAAGATCATAAAATAGTTCAGATCAGATCATATAATCCAGTGTTGGTCGAGATCAGAGGATCACAAAATTGGCGCAGATCAAAGTATCATAGTCCAGAGTTAGTCGAGATCAGAGGACCATACGGTCCAGATTTTAATCATGATAAAAATCAGTGAAGACTTGATTAAAATTCGAAAAAGACTTGATTAAATTTTGATAGAAATTTGATCAAATTATTAAGGGGATTTGATACAAAAATAAATTGAAGTCTTGGAGGAAATTTAAAAGCAATTGGAGGGAAGAAAGATATGGTCCATAATTAAACAAGAACTAGATTGGCCAAAGATATTTTTAGAACAAATCTGAAGCAAAAAGGATCGGATCAAGCATAAAGCTCAAACCCGATTGGCCAAGTTATTTTTGCAAGAGAATCTTTACAGATACAACTCGAATTTGATCATGGAAGAAACCCTAATTTTCATCTATAAAAGGAGGCTCAAGGAAAAAGACTTGGGCATTGAAAATTAGTAAAAAAGTCATAAACTTCCAGAGGCAAACACTCGAGTTTTCAGTGAGGTTAATTGTGAGTATCAACTTTCCATAAGCAAGTACTCTTGTTTTTCGTTCCCTTATGTCAGATCTACATTGTTGAAGTAGAGTCTACAATATGAAGATTCAGAAGAAGTAGCAGGTGACTTAGCAATTAGATTCAAGGTGTTGAAATCCCTTCTACAATCTGGGGTTGTCAAATTGGTAGAAGAAGACTTGACTTGTAAATGAAGGTGCAAACACGAGAAGGGGGGTTGAATTGTGTTTGACTAAGTTGAATACTTTTTCTATTTTTGCAGTTTTAAAATAAAACCTGATGTATGAATAAAACAGAGTTAGCAGCGGATATAAAGTAAAAATAAAAACACAGAATTTTATATTGGTTCACCGTTAACGAGGCTACGTCCAGTCCCTTCACCTTGAAGGATTTCACTAATTCAAAACCTTGAATTACAACAATACCATTGACCCTCCAAGTCAGTCTTCTCAAACAGTCTAACAATCCTAGACTTTTGAGGAATACAACACCTTGACTTCTTAAGTCAAGTCTTCTCGTACCAATCTAACAACCCCAGATTGTAGAAGGAATTACAACACCTTGAATCTAATTGCCAAGTAATCTGCTACCCCTTCTGACTCCCTTAGATTGTAGATTCTACTACAACAACTTAGATCTAACACAAAGGAAAGAAAATAACACGAGTGCTTGCTTCTGGAAAGCTGGAACTCACAATTAACCTCACTGAAAACTTGAGTGTTTGCTTTGGAAGTGTATGACTCTTTTGTGATTTTCGATACTAAGTATTCTGCCTTGAGCCTCCTTTTATAGATGCTGAGTAGGGTCTCTTCCAAGCTGAATTTCGAGCTGTATCTTGCTGGATTCTCTTGCAAAAATACTCTGACCAATCGGGTTTCATATAATAAAAAACATATCTTTTTATCTCCAGATTTGTTTTCATAAATAACTTGGGCCAATCCTGTCTTTAATTAATTCTGGAACAAATCTTTCTTCCCGCCAATAGCTCCTGAACTCCAACACAACTTCACTTTATTTTTGTAACAAATCCCTTTTAATACTTTGATCAAATTTAATTAAATCTCCACCGTTAATCATCATGATTAAATATGGACTGTTTGATCCTCTGATTTCGGCCAACCCTGGACCATACTCTTTGATCTTCTGATCTTCTGATCTCGACCAACTTGGACTTGCAAATTGATCTACTGTGATCCTCTGATCTCAGTCAATGCTGGACCACACATTCTGACCTTCTAATTTTGGCCAACACTGGGCCATGGTCTGATCTTCTGATCTCGGCCAACACTGGACCATATACTTAAATATGAACCATTGATCTGAATATCTTCCCTCTGATCTGGACCAATTCTGGACTTGGTCTGGATTGAACTGAAATTAACTCTGGACAAATAATATTTCAGTCTTGACATTTTACCTTCTGATTTGGATCAGGTCTGGATCAACTCTGGACATCAATTCTTCTGGTCTGGACTTAGTTTCATACCCTAAACCATGCTATCTTCTGGTCTGGGTCAAATCTGGATTGAATCTCGTGTTCTGGACCCATTAATTTATCCTCTGATTAAGTCTGGATCAAGTTTGTGTTGTTTATCATTGCACTGCCAGGCCATCTTCTGGTCAGAATAACTTCTGGACTAAGTTTGACTTATGATTCCTTCTGTCCTGGAACAACTCTCCCTCTGGCAGGCTTCCCTGTGGTCTGGTCCAGGTCTTCTTCTGACTTTGCTTCCTTCTGATTTGGGCCAGGAAAGATATCCTCTGGTGGTTTTTGACATCCTGGTGTATCCTCTGGTAATTCTAGGATGCATCCTCTGGTACATTTTGGATGCATTTTCTGGTGTCTTCTAGAGGTGTATCCTCTGGTCTGTTTTTATCCTCTGGTAAATCATCTTCTGCCTTTGATAACTTCATCTTCTGGTGGCATTTAATGTAATAATTCAAGGTACAAAATAAGATTACATGGATTGCTTTTGTAAACATCAAAATCCTATGTACTTAGAACCAACTTCGTTCCAACAGTAAAGTCAAGGTGTTGTGTTCCTCAAAAGTCTAGGATTGTTAGACTGTTTGGGAAGACTGACATGGAGGGTCAGTAGTGCTGTTGTAATTCAGAGGTTTTGAATTAGTGGAAAAATCCTTCAAGGTGAAGGAACTGGATGTAGCCTAGTTAATGGTGAACCATGATAAATCTTTGTGTTGATTATTTTACTTTATCCGCTGCTAATTCTGCTTGCTTATATATATATATATATCAGATTTTAAATAATCATCAAAAAAAGAAAAAGAATTCAAGTATTACAAACACAATTCGACCCCCTTCTCGTGTTGCATATTCAATTCGTATCAGAGCTCGGTCTCAAGGCTGAGCACTTAACAGTGTTTGAGGAAAGGTCCAAGGGGGTTCAACATGTCAGAATCCAAAGAAGAATTTGGAGACAACATCAATAGGCCACCAATGTTTGATGAAGATCACTTTGAACACTGGAAGGACAGAATGAGAAGCTTCTTCATCTCCCAAGATCCTGATCTCTGGACTTTGGTAGTCAAAGGCTACACTACACCCACTATACCAGGAGATGAAACTGGTCAAGAACTGGATGTAGCAGATATGAATCCCAACCAGAGGAAGTTATACAAGCTGCATCACAAGTCCAGAACCATCATAATCAATGCTATCACATTTAAAGAATTTGACAGATGCACCAACAAGGAAACAGCAAAAAGCATCTATGATAGTCTGGTTCTGACCTATGAAGGAAGTCAACAGGTTCAAGAGGCAAAGGCAAACATACTGGTCAAACAGTATGAGCTGTTCAAGATGGAAGAGGATGAAGACATTGAAGCAATGTTCTGCAGATTCCAGATTATGGTATCAGGTTTAAAAGTATTAAAGAAAAGCTACACCATTGCAGATCATGTAAAGAAGATCCTCAGAAGCTTACCAGCCAAATGGAGACCAAAGGTTATTGCAGTACATGAAGCCAAAGATATGAATACCTTGAGGCTTGAAGATCTGATCAGGTCCCTCAGGTCTCATGAAATAGAGTTGAATGCAGATGAACCAAAGAAGAAGAAGACTTTAGCCCTTTAGTCAAAACAGAAGAAAACTGCAAAGGTTGTATCAGAATCAGAGGATAGTGATAGTGAAGACGATGATCTTTCCTACATAACCAAGCAGATTGCAAAGATGTGGCAAAACAGAAAGAAGAAAGCTCCCAAGAAAAACGGCAAATACTCCAACAGAGGAAAAGAAGAAGCTGACAAGAAAAGCATCATCTACTATGGATGCAATGAATCTGGACATATCAAGTCAGAATGTCCAAACATGGAGAAAGGAAAACATCACAATAAAGGTTCCAGATTCAAGAAGAAGGGTCTGATGGCAGCATGGGATGCATCTGACTCAGAAAAGGAATCATCTGATGATGAAGAGGCAGAAACAGCTATGATGGCTCACATCAAGTTTTCCTCTGGACCCCATAAAGGTACTAGCTCTGGAAGAAAAGCAGAAGGTAAGAAGAATGGACAAATGATTCATTCCGGCAAGACTGGAAGCACATCAGAGGAAGCAGTATTATCTCTGATGGCACATACGAACTCAAGTTCTGGCACAGACTTTGAAACTGATTCAGAAGATGAAAACAAAGAGGTATTCTTTGATCTTACTAGATCTGAATTAATTACTGCTCTTAAAGATTTTCTAAATGCCAACAACAAGATGTCTTTAAAACTAAAAACTCTTAAGGAAGAAAAGAAAATTCTAACCAACGAAGTTCAAATTTTAAAGAATCAGAATGTTGAGTTCGCAATTGAAAACACTAATTTTAAAACTGAAGTTGCCAGACTCAATTCTGAAAATCTAACTCTCAAAAGTAATATTTTCTCTACTTCCAATACTGTTTGTGAATCTGATATGCATGAACAAGCTTTTCAAAACTTTATTGCAAATGGTATGGAAAGAAGTAAGTATGCTTCCATGATTTATGGAATCAGTAACAATGGTAAGAGAGGAATAGTTTAACAATGGCCGGATGAACGGCGGCACGTGTGTGGTGATTTATTTTGCATGCGTTCTCGCCCCTTCACCTTATAAACACTACTAGAATGTGTAATCCCTCATATGTGGGACTTCTATTTTTCAATTCACATACTAGCTCTATGTTCTTCATTTCCAACAGTTTATGTATTAATTCTCCAACTAACAACTACTCCAAAGTTAAGTTCGAGTGAATTAAAAAGGTATTTTTGTGTTATAGTTAATATTTCCAAAATAAATAAAGTCAAGAGTATATATAAAATTTATTTACTTGTGGTTGGGCATCGTCCGACGCAAATGATTGGTTCATTTGAAGTTGAAATTGAGTTAACAATGTTGATGTTGCATGCGAAAAAACAACAATAATGGAGAATTAAGGTAAGAGCTTTCATGATTTTGTTAATCTTTTTTCTTTGCATTAAAGAGAATAGAAGGAGGAACACCTAATAGATTTTAGACATTGTTGAGTTATATAATGAAATGCCAGGAGTGATACTTAAAGACATAATGAAATGCTTAAAAAACTCTATTTTTTTTAATATTGTGTAAACCACCCAATTAGGACATAATTTTGTAGAATGTTCTAACATGTCTAAAAAATTATCAATATTTCAAAACATCTATCACTTGATCAAACATTAGTCATATTAGTCTTTATGATAATATGTGGCACAGTATAAGGACCTAATTGCAAATTCAATACTAATCTCAGATACTAAATTGATGATAAAATGTTAAATATACCCATCAAGTTGATTATCTAGTTGTACAAGCACTACTAGAAATTAGCGTTTTTCATGCGGAAACATATCAGTAAGTAATACACGAGGATTTTCTGTAAAAAAATTTTTTGCTGCAGATTTACATGTGGTTATACGTTCGCAGCAAATGTCACATTCTTTCCTTAGGATTTATCTGCGGTAAAATTCCGCAGGAAATATTTGTAGCCAATTCCGCAACAAAGTTTATGATAGAAATTCTACAGGTAAATATTTTTTTTATATAAATAAATTAGTTTTATTTTTATATAAATAAAGTAGATTGTTTTTTAAACAAATTAAAAAAGTAAGACAAGTTTAACAGTTAGAGATGACAATATAATTTGTACCGCAGTACCCACCCAAACCGTTTTGATTTGGAGGAAAAGATTGTGGATGTGGGTTTTCTTCGAAATTAAAGTTGAGGAGCGGATGAGTTTTCTTCGAAATTAAAATTCAGGGGTAGAGATGGTCTATGTATTGATATTCACTCTACGACGCTAGTAATATTATTGTAATTTTTAAATTTTATAGTATGGTATATATTAAATACACTAAATTAAAAGTTTTGACAAATTTATCTATTCAATTTTGAACTCGGTAATTAAATAAATTATTTTCATAGTTAAAATTTTATTTTTAATTAAAATTATAATAGAAAATATTATTTTAAAATAGAATCAATAGATAATATTAAAAAATTTGAGGATATTAAATCTAAAATATAGTCAAACTAATTGACATGTTATTTAACTATTGATGATTTAGTTTGATAATATAAAAACATATTAATTTTTAAATTTACTATAAAAGTCTCTAAAAATAAATTTATTAGATTTATTTGTAAAAAAATAAAGAAAAATTATGCATTTAAATTATTCAATTTTTTAGAAGAAAAAACAAATTCTATAACAAATTGTATCTCATTGTGTTAAAGAAAAGAGAGAACTGAAAATGACTTCACTGGAACACAAACCATTAAACTCATAACCACTCACTCGTTCATATTATTTAGCGCCAATGACTCACTCGTACAAATCAACAATACCTTGATAAACCCTAAACTCAAAATCTCAACTTCTGCTGTCATCAGTCGTCACTGCTCGCATCTCGCCGCTGAGACCTCTCTTCTACTTTCTCCCTCGGCGCGTGGATCTTTTCCCTTCCTCATTTCGTCGCAAATAGCGACCACCAAGGCCTCCACTGTCCACGAAGGCGCAAACCGAACCACCAATACCTCAGCATTCAACTACAGTAATTAATGATCAACTCAACAAGGTATGGTATCGCAATATTACATTGTTTAGGGTTTAGTGATTTGGTTGATTCATTATTCGATTGAGACTATTAGTAATATATTTGTGTTTTGAAATCATTGCTAGGGTTTTCATATTTTCAAAATTAGGGGTTTTGTGTTATTCTTCAAAATTGTGGATTTGCTTATCATATTTTCATTTTCTCTCCCACAGATTCTTCACGCTTGCGCTACTCATTTACGTTGATTTGCGCTTCTCATTCCTCAAATCTTTCTTAGCTTTTCAAGCCGATTTCAGTTTCAATTATTGAGGTATTTTATTCTATCAGTAATGCTACTTTTTCGTTAGTTTGCAACATTAATCTTGGTACATTTCAAATCGATTTTTTGGTTCACTTGATTTTGTGCTTGTTTAGTGAGTTGAAGCTGATTTTAACTTCGCTTATGGTTATGAATTCCAATTTGTTGTTGTGTATGTTTAGGAAATGATGTTTCTAACTTGACCTCATCTTGTTTGTATTTATCCTCATCGACCAATTCTTCCAGATCTTCAATAGTTGTTTCATCTTCTATGTGGAAATTCGCATGCAATTGTATCTTGTTGTTTAGGGTTTAGGGTTTAGGGTTTAGGGTTTGGGGTTTGGGGTTTGGGGTTTAGGGTTTAGGGTATAGGGTTAAGGTTTAGGGTTTAGGGTATAGGGTTTAGGGTATAGGGTTTAGGGTATAGGGTTTTAGGGTTTTAGGGTTTTAGGGTTTAGGGTTTAGGGTTTAGGGTTTAGGGTTTAGGGTTTTAGTGTTTTAGTGTTTTAGTGTTTTAGGGTTTAGTGTTTTAGGTTTTAGGGTTTAGGGTT